>WBMZ01007786.1:0-149794 GCA_013400975.1 Atrichornis clamosus | reverse complement strand
ATATATATATAAAAAATAAAAATTACAAGAATAAAAGAATTTGAGGGGAAGATAACCAAAAATATTCACCTGCTACTGAAAGCTTTCTGTGATCTGAGAAAACAAGTAACAAGGAAGCCCCCATCATTAATAAGATTTTCTAAAACATACTTATCAGTAAAATTAATATCCCCCTACACACTTTGCTTTCAATGCGTTCAGCTGAGCTCCCTCTTAATACAGATACCACTTTCTAAAAAAAAAATTAAAAACACCCCATTATGTCTTTCTATCAGTAGCACAACAGACTATCAAATTAGAGAAAAGAAAGTCAGAAAGAATTATAAACCAACTGAGATGAAAAGTACTATTCCTCACCTTTCTCTGTCCTTTGTTATTAGCCAAAATCATTGCTTTGCTGCTTTTTTTTAGACACATAAATCTGTAAATAGGCTCCTAATTTTTTGATTGTTGTAAGAATGTGTGATAGTAATTTAACTAATAATTTAATAGCACCTTTTAAAAAACTTGTGTTCTTAGGAACCAAAACCTGATTCAAGGCCCTAATGTCAGGCAAATCTTCTTTCTGTCTTTGCATTACTGTGTGAGAGAACATAAACAATTACACACAAATGTTTGACAGGGACATACTCTAAATTGCTACCTACTTAATAAGCCTCTATGGAGGTCCTAAGCTGTTTCAGATGAGAGCAGATGTTTGATCAGATGCACGAAGGTTATTTTAAGTAAGCATGCAACTATCTTGTCTGGTCTTTCAACAGCTAGATACTTCTACAAAGATCCATGGGAATAGGGGGAATTCTACTTTAGTAGGCTTTGCAATGGTCCTGGAGGACTTGCTAAGAATGCTAAATAAACAAGGTCTCCCATTCCACCCAGCCACAAAGAGCTAACAAGCCCCCGCGCCCCCCTCTCTGTCCTCTGGCGGGCTGTACCTCCCACTGGCAGCCCACACTCATCAATACACAGGAGCACCAGATATCACACACCAGACCCTGCTGTGATGAGCAAACACCAATCAACAGCCCCATTAGCCTCCAGAGGACAGTATAGTTTGTTTACAGTAAATACTAGAGCACTGCCAGTGGAAGGCTGAACAGGAAATGCTGAGGAGGCTTTCCCCCTTCTGTTTCAGGAACATTTGGAAGTTCAGGGTTTGCATGCAAGGGAGTCTGGGGTATTGCTTTCTTCTTTTAAAAAGGAAAACAACACGGATGAAAATGCAATCATTTAAAATTAACAGCAATTTAAGTTTTGGCTTTTTTTTTTTTGTTAAAGAGCCTTCGATTAAAATGACTACATTTTCAAAAGCAAGTAACTTGACAAATACTATATATGTCATTTTACTTGGGATCATCAACCTTCACTAACTAAGCATTACCCAGTTTTGTGCCGATGTTTGGTATTGTTCTCCAGCCCTTCAAGACTTCTTAGCATGTACTAAGCGAACTGGAATCACCAAGTTTTGCATCCAGAACTGACAGACTGTGGAAGGGATTTGAGCGAATACTACAGTTTATAGAAAGAATGAGATGTTGGAGAGGTTTAGGGAGAAGATCCAAGAAAGTCTGAAACCCACCCTGTATGTACATTGCTACCAGCTTATTGGCACACTAGGGTGAGTGCCCCTCTCCTAGACACTTAGGGGGAGAGATTGATTCCTTCTCTGCATACACTTTGCATACAGCCTAGAGACTGCTCTGTTTGGAGACTGGATTCGCTTCTGACCCTTTGTTAACAAAGACAATATAATTTATTATTCATACATATCTGTAGTCGGAAGACGTACACTGCGAGTAGCTGATCTCATTCTTTGCTCAAGCAACACGTGACTTGGACACTAGTCTAAATGTTGCTCTTTTCTTTGGAAGCAGGGATTGAATGGAAAGGAAAGTCTTAGTAGCCTGGCAGAAATTAACTTGAGTTTGAGCTCAGGGGGAGAATTGAGTTTCTTATCCTATGGGGCTGAGGTGAGCTGTAAAATGGTATTTGAAGGCTGACTACAAAACCAATCTCTAGGGTAGCTGAGTACATGGAAAAAGGGAAGGGGAAATGATTAGTTAGGGCAATGGAAATGAGTCTGTACATTTTATTAGTTATTTTTCAGATTAAAGAACCAGCAAATTGTGCAAGATTCACATCACATGTCATATTTATCTTACTGATACATAAACAAAATTCTTCCTAGGATGACTCAATGAAGTTCTTATACAGGACACGCATCAATGTCTTCTGAAATCCCTAAAAGCTCTGAATCAACTGCCAGACATGTTTGTAACACTTCAGATGAGCCCCACTCATCACCTCAGAAAGGAGGGGTGGGCAGGGGGGAAGACTGTTATGACAGTTAACCAAACAACAAACTACATGTCAGCAGCTACATGACCACAGCATTCAGATGCTGAATATAACTGGGAAAAAGTATTCAAATTTCAAAACTAATTTTCAAAATGTTTCAGCATTGTGGTATATATTTCTCTTTGTAACCCCTGGCTGCTGGACACTTTTCCAAGTAACATTTATAATGCATTCAAACACCTGTATGTTTGAGTACACCAACAGACATATTTTTAAGACACAGTGTACAATGATACATAGACAAATGTTACACAGTAAAATGTTTATAGAAATTAGGTTGAAAGAGCTTCTAAGTGGTTACACCTCTTCATCCACCCTTCCATTAACGTAATTAAGCTAACCCATAGGTTTACAAGCCTGGGGGACCTAGAGAACTTGATCTGAAAAGAAAAATAAAGGGTTTAATCACCAGGACAAGCTTTCCAAGTTGTCATGGCTCTAGTGTTTATAACCTGCACACTTACATAAACCCAAACTTCCATTACTTGCCCGAGAGTCTCAGATCAATATTATAGATAAAGGTAAAGCTTAAGGTAAACGATTACCCTATAAGATGATGGGAATAGTAATTTTTGTGAGCATCAAACACATTAGGATACAGTAAACTTGCACAGACATAATAAATTCATCAGCTATTTCCGCTGATTGATTTGTATTCCAGTTTAATTAGCCATGAAAGAGTCAATTTTTTTTTTCTGGAACATTTCCTCCCCCCACCTTTTTTTGTTACAGATCACTGCCACAAAGACTAATCCCAGCTGTCAAGTTAAGGAAATTTAAAAGGTGGATTCTAAAAAAAAATCATTACCAGTCATGAATTCATTTTCATATATACCAGTTATACTTATTTCCCAATTACTTTGGTTAGAAAATCATATCTGAAAATAAAGTGATGCCCTTAAACTACTGTTTTAAAATGGAGTTTAAAATACTTGGAAGCAGAGCAGCTTGATATAGTGGAAATAATGACATGTAGGAAGGCAGGGGTTCTGTGGAGTGGCACAAAACCTATAATCTTGCTGTTGCTTAACTTTCAGCAAACAACTTTAAATAACAAAAAATGAGCACAGCAGATCTGTATGGCATAAGAAAGGACAAATGTATTTGTCATAGAGAAGATGCCTCATTCCTGAAAAATAAATAAATAAACAAACCAGTGCCACAAATGCATTCAGAAAATTCACAGAGTTTCCATGTTTGTTTTAACTTGCCACTACAAAAGAAGAGGCAGGGAACAATAGTGAGGTCCAGCTGTTGTTTTTCTTGAAGAAGTCCCAGCTCCTCATGCAGAGAAACTACACTTGAGATGAGCTGGCTGAGACAAATGTTCTGTCTACACTTTAAATGGCAGCTGGTTATTAAATGACTCCCCATAGGATGAACACTTGCTATTGACAATAAGGTAATATAAGGACCATGCAGTGCAATCAGGATGGGAATGTGAATGAAAAATCTTTAATCTGAAATTACAGCTGTCAGGGCTATATTATAAAACATGAAAGTTGCATCTGCACTTAGAATTAATGTGTCCCAAAAGCCAAGTTTCTCACAAAGGGCATCTTGCAGATACATCTTTTATAAATAGACTACTGGTCTTCCGTAAATCAAACCGAACTGTAGCCTATACTAAGGAATTAAAAGGGTCACCTCTTCTGGGGTTGGTATTTGTTGAACAGTATTTGGTAAAAATGAACATTGATTTACAAAGTCCAACAGATACTGGTAGTAGTATTACTTTATAATGATATTCACTGACTCCAATGTGTCAAACAAATTACTTCAGTTCTTTTATTACCAGCCTCCATGTGTAAAAGCATCTTTTTCAAAATAAGGAAGCACTTTCAGAGTCACTATTTAACAATCTGAGTTAACAGAGCGTTGAACAAACAAAGATAGTACTTTTTATTTGCACGTAGTTCAGATAAATGGGCTAAGCTCCCTGCATAGGCATGCTAAGCCTAGTTTGATGGAACCAGTTTACTATCAGGCATACTACAAAATTAGTTACCTGCTCTGTTCCACGGCCCCATAGCTTACAAGGACCACTTCCATTCATTTCCCATGAAAAGGCAGAGCCGTCTCCATAGGCTGAATCTTTGCATACATTTTATGACAGCTCATCTTGTGATCAAGAATGAGTCATATTTCTGCACTTGGTGATACCTGTGTTTTGAACAGTTCAGTAAGCCAGTAAGGAAAGATCATCAAAAAGTAAAATTTTCACGCTGAAATTTTTGTGATTTGTGAGAAGAAAGCCACCTTTGATGATTGTCCGGTTTATACAGTAACAGGTGATGGAATTTAGCTAAGAAGATGAGCTATAGCTAACAAAAACTAAAACAAATAACCATAATGATGCATACTGTGAGAAAGATGCACACTCCTACAATCTTCGTACAGGTGCTTTTCAAATGAAACTCAGTAACAAATACGGGCCTAAGAGCAGAATTCCAGTATAACTGTATTCTCTCCTTCTTAATTGGGGTTTGGGCAATGGTTTAGTGGAGAATGAAAGGTCACAAGTTTTTTGGTCCGTCTGTTCTCATTAACCAAGTCTTCCACACTCAAGTCTAAACATTTGACTCAACTTCCACCTAAGAGCCAATTTATTACCATTTAAGTTCTTCCTGCCTTCTCATGCCCCACCCAAAGGGCTGTCAAGACACAAGGGCTAAATCCCCTGCACTGATTTTGCTTCTTCCCCTGAAGGAAGCCAGGATGCTGCATGCCAGTGTTAACAGACATTAATTGAAATTAAACAAAAAAAAGCAAAAGAGCATTTCATTGATGATAAAATACAAATCACTAACAAAAATAAAGATCAGCTGTACGTGCTGTGAAGGATATTTACCAAAGAAATGAATTAACTTTGCATAAATAGTTCTTTATACTCAGAAACAAAGTACATGCTTTCTACCCTCACTAGGAATACAGTGGGTCCTTCAGGACTGAATGATGAACTTTTAGGATGTAATTGTAGAAATGATTTGCCTGATTGCAAATCAAGAGGTCTGCCATTTCTCTTATATAATACTAAAAGTCAGGTTCTGTAAGCCCAAACACGATGATTAATAGAAAGAAATAACTGAAATATTTTTAGAATAGCAAATTAAAATAGTCTTCTCTGCAGCCTGATTAATAAGAGTAGGCATACCATTCTGAAATTAACTCTACATTCAATTAAGAGCTTTTTTCCCCTCACTGCATTCAAAAGGTTACTTATATGTTTTCTGCCATCATCCAGAAATCCCAAGCCTTTAGAATGTGGTATACAAATTTATGGAATAGTACCCTGAAAAAACAGGCAACTTAAAAATTACATTTTTCAGAACTTAATTTTCTTGTACGTTTTTACAGCTACAGTATTTTCCTCTTCACATTCCAAATTATTTTATAGTGTCTCTCAGCATTGTTAAATTTATCACATTTCACCCTTAAAGTATCTCAGATCAGGGTGTAAAGTTACCCTTAGGTATCAGCTGAAAAAGGCATTAGCATCTGTGCTGCAGGCACATATAATCATATTCATTTGTCTAACGTTTCTCTGAAAACTCTCCCTAAGAGTTATTAAATACAAGAGTAACTCAGCCTAAAATAATGTGGAACAACTTCTGTGAATCTAACTTTGAAAGAAGAAATCATATTTGATAAAGAAATTAAGTTGCCTTAGAAACAAAAAGAAACAATTTCAGGCTTCTGATAGAGATTAAGAGAGATCAATGAAGAAAGAAAAAAAATGTTTTTAAGGGTTCCAACAAACCAAATAAAGATATTAAGCTCTCAAAGTCAGTAAATTAACACAATCCTCCTAAAAAGAGTACAAAAAGTTCAGTATAAATTCATTGTTCAGTCAGTTCCCTATGAAAAGCAGATAAGAAACTAACAAAGATACTAATTCATTATCAAATCTCTGGGTATGGATTTATTAAAGGACAGACAGCCCTGAACATCCTTCCTACTTACAGTAAAAAAAGGAAAATCCACAAAATTGAAGATTAAAAGCAGAGAAGGCACATGTGCATTTGAGTTTTGTTACCTGGCCCATTTATTTGTCTTATCTATCTGGGAGGTCTTGTCTTTTAAAGATTTTAAGCTCTTAAGAGTGGAGGCCATCATTAGCTTATATGTTTGCTTAGTGTCTAGCATAGGAGAGTAAGACTGGCTGACAGCTCTAGGCCACAAATACAATTAGGATTTAAATAAAGAGTCAATTTGGGTTTGTAACCAGACTCATGTGAAAGGGCTCTGCAGCAGTCATGCATCTATAACAGGGAAGTAAAGAAAGTTTTTCATTCTTTTGGAATAGCTTAGAAATTATTTGCAATAGGAATGAGAAAAAAATTGCAACAGAAAAGGCCTAAAGACAGGTAAAAGAAAAAACCAAAAAATTTTGAAGCTCTGTGAATGGATACAATTTTTTACCTGACTCATTTCTTTGGTTCCCAAGTACAACAGTATTCAGCACAGTCAGAAATCCATGAACCAGTTAAATAAAAAAAAGTAGCACTGTTTTGTTGAGAGGAGCTTCAGCTCTAACTGAAAATAAAAATCTTATACATATGGAAAACCCAACCCCAGATAACCAAACCCTAGTGGCTGTAGCCTTGTGTATCTCCATTAAAGCAGAATTAATATACCAGATTATGAAGTCCAGCCTAGCACCACATATGCCCTTTCTGAGGTGCTCTGCGAGTGCTGCTTTAGGCCACTGGGTCATGTTTTCAAGGCTTCATGCCATTGCGCCATTTAGATGATGATAAAACTTTGTTCTACCAACCTTTTAAGTGTGGTATTTGTCTTCCATGAACTTTGAAACACAAAAAGAAAGGCATGTAATTAATTTGTAAATTTCTCCACAGTAGTTTATGTATAGGAGTACTTCCAACCAGGAGAAGTGGTCCTACATGCGTTTAATATGTCAGGCAAACCTTACTAAGCACCCAGTCATACTTCAATAGTTTCTATTCCACTTGATGCAAAACTGCAGACAATTTATTTGCTGTCTGTAACAAATGCTACCACACAATTGAAATATCAAAGTGCTCTTTGTATCTGAGACATAGCTTCTTTGGATGCCATTTTTCCCACTGAAACAAGAGGGCACATTTTTTTCTTAATCATAAAACAAGGGTCAGAAGTCCCACGGTGAGAAATGTGGCAAAGAAATGAATTACACAGCAGATGCAAACAAGTTCTTCCCTGTCTTCACCTAAAGACTGGCTGCTTCTGTTAGTAGATGTTTCAGCCAATCTCTGGCTTGAGGAAGAGAAAAGGAAGAGAGGCAGGAGCAAGAGCTGATGTCCCAGGGATGAGCATGGCATTGTACCACTCATTGAATGAAAAATCCAGACAATTTCTAAATGAATTAGTTTGATAAAATTTAATTCCCTGTGAACTGAGAGGTGCATCCTCAAAATGAGATCTGACTCTGAAGTAAAACATATGGATACAGCAAAATAGATTTTGCCGCGGTAAGTTTGGACTTGGAAGATGAACCTCCAGACAGAATATACATTATCCCCTGCCTTACTTGTGTTATCCTTTTTCTCCAGTAAAATAAGTGTTTTTAAGTAATATTACACAATTCTGGCAAGAAGTACTTCCTAAAAGAATAGATTTTTTGCTTTAAAGAGCTTCTATTATTCTTCAAGGTGAATATTTTTGAAACAACATTACTAACACATCCTTAGTCTTAGACTAAATAAGTCAAAAGCTAAAACTTTTAGCACACCTGGCAGCCCTACAGCTCCTAAATCTGGCAGTCTGTCGCCAGCATCATCTTTTTCTATCTTTACCACAATGCAACCAGAAACAGAGCCTGCATCTGGCTTCAGTGCAAAGACACTGCCCAAGGCCTGCCAGCTCTGGGGCTGTTCAGCACCTTCAGAGAACCTCAGCCAGGCAATTTTTCTTATGTAAAATCAGATTGCCAGAGTGTTGAGTATAGGATTCCCTGGATCCAAGCACAGACAAGGAATAAAGGAAAACTGTTGTTGCACGTGCAGAGGTGTCCAGATAGGCGGTGTAGTGGCACCTCAGTAGACACACATTAGAAAGGGAAGCAGGGCTCCATTTTCTGCCTCTCACCTCTCCTGCTGTTCCAGAGACACTCAAATGGAAGCATAGGAAGAAGAGCTGCCAGGGCAGAGCAGGAGAGGGAGGATGCCACCACGGTTTTGCTTCAAATACTTCAAAATTGACCTTTCCAAGAAAAAGAATTCCTGCTTGAACTGATATTTATAAAGAAAGTTTTGCAGCCCTGCCTGGTGCACTAACCGTATTTTCCACACTGGCATCTATTGCATTTATGAAGTAATTGTTCTGGATATCTTTTTCCGGGAAAAGTATGCAAAAAATCTTAAATACATTAAATGTCATCTTACTGTGAAGCAAGTTAATCTTGTGAAGTTATTGTTATTGTTTCAATTATATGAAACAAACTACTGTATGGAACTAAATTACCATGAAAATCAATTACAATCTAATCAATACCATCAAATATGTAATACAATTCATACTTTAAATCACAAAATGTCCTCATCTGAGCTTCAGCTTATTTTTAAAAAAGGGTTGACATGGCATTGTGTCCTGTATTTGAAAGCTATCTTTTCCTATTAATTTGCTTTGAACAAACAAGCAAAGAATGATGAAAATCAAAAGCAAGTTCCTCTTCATGCTTCTCCCACACATTTTCAGCTGTGTGCGCAAGCAGTTAAAACATGCAAATGCAGTTTGGAGGAAATTCGACATCTCTATTATAGATGAAAGGTAAACAAAAGCAGATGAAGGATTAGTGCAATTCCAAATTTAAGATATTGCTCTCAGTGACTTATAATAAAGTGGTGTTGCATACGGTGGCATGTTTTAGATGACATTTCAATTGTACAAGCAATTTGCATTCTATCTGACATTAAATAACGTTCTCATTATTATGAATTCTGGCAGCATCCCCGTCTCCACAGCATAAAGATATGAACTACGAGGCACATCTTAATGAAGGGAGTAAGTTTTCCTGTCAATCTGAAATGCAAGACAAGGCTGTACCAGGGCTAAACCTCTAGTAACATTATTGTGAGTTGCCCACTTCTGACATAGTACAAATCTTCAGCTAAAGCATTCTTCTTATTAAATAAAGATCTATAACTGAACACATGTATCTGTAATATCACTACAATCCAAAGAAAATTAAAAGACAGATTATGTCCAGGATATTACATGCACCACCACAGAGCACTGCGAGAATCTGGTATGATCCTGTTGCTAAGATACCTGGCTAATGCCACGGAAACAAGCCCTTCGTACTAATCTAGCACAATCCATGCATGCTTCCACATATTTTGGCAGGGGAAAGTAGGAGTCCACTGACAATGGCTCGGGATATTGCTAGCCAGTGCTCCTGAATTTATACATTTTTTATCTCTTACTGGTAAGCTTCAGCAATCTGAGTGAAATAAGAAATGTAACACTCTGTTAATGGCATTTGGTTGCTTTATGCCATTTAAAACAAGTAAGATTACTTTTTATCCTCCTACATAGTCAATAAAAGTTGCTTAAAAAGGTAATTATTTAAGTGCTTTTGGTTGCAAAATTGCAGTGCTCCCTAAAATGACTGCCCTTAATCTTTGTGATTTATACTGTAATATGCACATAAATGACTATCTGCATTTGCTGTCTCCATTGCTGTCTTCAAGGAGACTCTAACAGTTTCCTCGGGTGCGTACTGAATAAGCAATCGGAAGCGGAATTATTTGAACACAAATAACTCACAAGTCTGTACTATTTAAATCTGCTTTTCGACTCTAAGCCCACCAATAGCTCTTTGTCTAGTAGACTGAAAAAAAAGCAAAGAAAAGGAAAGGGGTGGAGGGAAACCCAAAACCAAACAAACCTAGTCATTCCATGATGTGTGCAAAAATCTTTCACGAAAAAAAATTACTTCATCAAGCAGCCCAGCTAGACTGCAAAGTTATGGTCAAGCAATACAAGTGTTACACCTATCCTTTTTAAATATAAGAGAAACGTGTCTTCACTGATAAAAAAGTACATTAATAACATGTTCCTAATGTAAATTCAACAAAAATTTTTAAAAAGAGAATGTAAACACACTCCCCATCTTTTTTGCAATGCGATCTTTCCTAAGCATCAGTGACAGTAGCTCAGTTGAGCTCAAGTTGTGATGACAATAACTTTTACAGATGTTCTTAGCTGTCAAGTATTATTCACTAAAATGTCAGAAGACGTGATAAAAAGTAAAAACAGAAGAACCCCTCTGTAGTAACCAGTTGAAGTCAAGAAGGCAGAGGTCACACATTAATCTCTAACTATAAAATAGTAAGCTGTAGAGGAATAATGGAAATATTATATTAAAATAAGCACACAATTGTGCACACCTACGTGTACATTAATATGTGAAAGATGCTTATTTTTCCACCCTACATTCAATTCCAATTCATTAACAGACCCAATGTGATTTTTTTCTGAAAGGAACACGTGCACTTCAGATTGCAGCAACTATAAATTATGTTATTTTTACTTACTTCAAAATTTTATTTTGTTTTGTTTCATTTTTCAATTGTATTCCACTCCAGAGACTCCCAAGGTCATTTTTCAAGCTTCCTCTGGCAAGGGTCCTTACAGATTCCCAACGTCATTTTCAGGGTTATGACGATTGCACATCATGTCATACTCTTTACTACTGCTGGAAACAAACATTGCTTTTACTGAAACAGGCTGTACAAGATGCAAAAAACCCAGTGCATAGACAAATGGCCATTCCTTTATTCAGAATGCTTTTTTATCTTTTGAAGTCTTTTGGGACTTTTTTGTAGTAAAACTGTTTCTGAATATCTACCTTAGGGCAGCATACAAGGGTAACTGTATTATGAAATGGGAGCTTGTTCATGACAAAGAAGAAATAAATCAATAACAGGTGCAAGTATCTCAGAAACTGTTACTTCAACATAAATTGTCCCTGAAAGAAGGACAGAAAAATGTTTTTACAAACCTTTTACTTTTTTCAATTCTCACTGGAATCCAAGTCAGAAGAGAAAATGGCTGTTTGCTTAGAATAAAGTGTCTGAGCTATCTATGTGAACCTGACTGTAATGGCAAAGGATGGTGTGGATCAATATCCATCTTCTTCATTCCTGAAGTAATAACTTTCAATAGGAAAATCTATTTACTTTTACTTACCTTTATTTTATTTCATTTTGCTTTAAAGAAGTCCATTCCAGAGGGAGGGTTTAGGTTGCAAACAGCAGTTAACAAACTGATGATTTAACTAAGGACTATAGGCCAGTAGGCATGTTATCATTCTCTCTAGCCATTGGTTAGGGTTAAGAAGAAACACATTTACTTGGAAAATTTATCTATTATATAAGCAATCAGTATTACAAGGCATTTAAGGCATACAACCTCCCTATGTATAGGGCATATTGGAAAGGTCAATCAGAACCAAAGGGTAATTTGTCTAATCCTTATTTACAATGTGCCCAGAACTGGCCAAGCTTCTCTTCTGCAGAAGCAAATGCTCCCAAGAATAACATGGCCCCAAATGGCTCCCCCTCTAGCCCCACACCCGCGACAGCCTGTCTGACTTCGGGCGTCAACACAGCATTTTCCTAGGGGCTGCTGACCACCAAAGCCAGCTTGTATCGTCATTCCAGAGAAAGTCTGCCATGTGCAACTTGGTAACAGGAAATCACTTTTTCTCCAATAAAATGCAGGGATGAATCCCATGGATCCTCTAGACAAATTTCTCAGGTCTACATATTTTCAAAAAAAGCAAATTAAACAAGAAGGAGGAGAGGGAGAGAAAGACAAAGCAAACTTGTGTATTTTCCAGTTAAACGAGCTCGCAACAAATTTGTGTCCTCAAAAGAAATCATGTGGCTCACATGACTTTTAACGTTGCATTGCTCTTATCAATCTAAAGAGTATATCTATTTACTTTTTCAACTGATCATCAGAAATAAACCAAAAGTTTATGGCAGTGCTTTTGGCATCACCTGATATTTTCTATTATTAGGGGAGTTTATTTTAATTATGCACTCAAATGGTGCATCAGATAGCACAGTATCTACCTAACAAATACTGTTTTCAAGCATCATTATCTAGAGCACAGTGAAAGGCTTACTCATTTTAAATTCAGTTGAGAAGCTGAAGCTCATTAGAAATTTAAAATATTTAAAAGTACATTTGTGTTTTCTTCACTCACTGCTTTCCCTCCCTACTATTAAAATCACCTAAACCAAAATTAAATCTAGACTGCAATTTACTCCTTGCTTAATATTAAGCAACCATCTGTCTTTCGATAAAATAAATTTTTGTGACTGTGGTAGCAAAGCATTCCTCACTATTCACAGCCATGTCAATATTGAAGTCCAAATAAAAGAGGCTGCAAGAGAGACTAGAAAGACAACACTTTATTCACACTGCGAATTTTATTAATAATAATTGCTAATTAATCTTAACTGAAGAAGCAGTTCAAAACCCCATGTCTGAATTCCAGGTTCTTACATAAATCTCAGAGCACTCAGAGTGTGTATTTGTAACTAAGAAAGAGATCACCAGCATTAAAACCCTGCTTATATCAACTGCAGGATGGGAAATAAATTAGAGACTCTACTCTCTTTAGAATTTGAAGGGAAATATATACTAATATAGATGTAACCTGGTAAGACAATTAATTGCAAATTAATATTTGCAGAATACTAAGGATAAGCAATATTTCATTGTCACTAATGTCTGCATATTTATTGGGAAACAGATTGTGTGAGTGTGTGTGCAGTGAATAAATGAACCCCAACTGTACAATTTTCCATGTAGGTTATACAAGTAGAGTCTTCATTTTTACATCTTTATTTTCTCTGTTATCAGGACAATAGAAAAAAAAAATGCAATCACGTACAGAAGCATTAGTGTATATATCGCTGGACAACAGAATTCAACTATTGAAGCTAAACAGAAGCCACAATAAATCTGAAGAAAAGCTGTTGACAATTTTATAAAAAATAAAAAATAGTTTCAGTTGTTAAAAGGCACCCAGGGATTAGAAAAAATATTCAGGGTCTTAAAGGTTTTAGAAGGTTGGTGGGTTTGGGTCTTGAAGACAGTAATTTTTATTCATTGGTTTTTACTTGCAACAAATTTTGTTATGAAATTTCATCCACCATTTTATTTCCCTTAATATTGAGCTGAAACTCAAAATAGTTGAAACAAGGTAGAAACATCAGGAATTAATTAAGGTTATTGCAGGAAAATCACAATATGTAATCAATATTTCTGAGCTTAAGTAGTCCAGGTAAAGAATTAGTGCTACTTTACAGAAGGAGCTGTGTTACAGTAAAACACAGATGAAATATCTACTAGGGAAAGTAGTAAGTTAGAGGCTTTAGACATAATTATGCTATATATAATTTAAAGCTCAACTTCAAAGCAAGTAAGTGCTATTAATTATCCTCTGCCCAACACAGCTCTTAAAATGTCAAATTAAAAAAGACTATTGGTAATTGTATAAGTTATGGCAAACTAGCTCCCTCCAGCAGTGACAGGAGACAGCAGGAAAAAGCAAGCAAGATATACCTTTCCTCTCTGATATTTACA
The DNA here is from genome assembly GCA_013400975.1 of Atrichornis clamosus. Taxonomy (NCBI): domain Eukaryota; kingdom Metazoa; phylum Chordata; class Aves; order Passeriformes; family Menuridae; genus Atrichornis; species Atrichornis clamosus. Next base: position 135,832 of record WBMZ01007786.1, on the reverse strand, counting down.
GCTACTTGTTCTTCGTGCAGATGAAGAAAGCAATAATGCTTGCACTGAATGTCCTCAGCCCTCTTCCAGGAACTGATCCTGCACATAACCCCTGCTGCGAATAATAGCTGCTAGGTCAGGCTTTTGTTTGGAAATTCACCAAACGCTGCTGACCTGCCTTTTCTCTGCCACATCACATGCGGGACACTCATACCTGTGTGCAGGGGAAGCAGAGCGGGAGCCAGCGGCGTCTGCAGCAGGAGGGGCCAGGTACAGACAGGCAGCCTGGCCCCCTGCTCCCAAACTTGTGGCCAAACTGTATTCCCAGCTCATCTCCAATGCCAAGGTAAGGGATTTAATTTGCTCCTGTGCCTCAGTTTCTTAACTTCCTGACTCAGTTCCTCTTCTGCAGGTGAACAGAGCAGGAGGCACAGCAGGAGAACCACTCTGGGTTCACCACACGCCTCCATTTCCTCATGGCTCAGGAGTTTACTGAAGTCTCTTTGCACAGTGAGAGTTTGCCAGGTCTCAGTGCCCCATGTAAAAGACCAAATATAATAGGCAAATATAAACACACGGGTTACACACGGGAAGATTTACTTCTATAAGCATTTGCCTAAAATGGAAATACCTGCATATAATTAAATTTTAAAGGAGAGGAAAAGAAAAAGGAAAGTTTGAAATTGCATGTTTAACCTGTGCGTTTTTTTCCCCTCTGAAGCCTGTGTTCAAAACTGGAGTTGCATGCAAAATGAAAAGTTAAGAGGATCACTCAAGCCTTGATTGTATTTATACATGTAAAACCAGCTTCAAGTTTGTAATTTCAAGTTATGGGGAAAACATTGTCATGACAGAGGAAATAATGGGCAGGAAGGCTGTGCAATACCTGCCTGAAATATACACCACATTCATCCTGGCTCTAAGCCATTGCTCGCGCACAACCTCTATAATTCACAAAAATTATATATTAGAAGCACGTAATGAATGTTGAGTTATTTTGAGTTGAGTTACAAACTTAATAGGCAGTTGTCATCATGCCAGATTACTAAAGAGCTAGCAGATCTTTATCCGAAAATGAATCTTTTAAGACACAGTTTCTGAGTAAAGCTGAGATGTACAGTAACTTGTGGATATCCTCCTGATTCAGGTCAATTGGGTCTTTCATGCATTAATATTCTTCTTTAAGAATACTGTCCTGGGAAATAAGAACATTTGTTGTAACTTTTGTTTGATTTCAGGGGGAGCCCAGTACCTAAAGATCTTTAAGAATCTGGCCCTTAGGCACTTTTGAAATTGAGAATTAGACGTTCCAATGTTGGATTAATGCCTAAATACCTTTAAAAGTGTGAGCTTTGGAAAATCCCTTTGGGTGCCTATCAGCACCTGTAGGCATCTGGATACCTCTAAAAATGGCCCCAAATGCCACTTTAATAGCTCACACACTGCAAGAGGGGCTGACTCCCATTTTCTTTCTTCCACATTCCCACAGGTGACTTTTTTCCACCTCAATGGCTGCTGCAGGTGTCAGACTGAGCACGGCACTAAACCCTCGCACACACAGTCGAATGGGAAGCTGCCTACAAGGTGTGAGGAAGGAGCAAAGCAGGGAATCTCAAATGTCACAGGCTGCACAGCCAAATGGGCACTGGCTTTTAATAATCGCAGGCAAGGGAGAGGGAGAGGAAGGAAATGCTTCTCAAACTCATAGCTCTTACCCAGGCTTCATTCGACATGGCACAGCTCCAGTTTTTTACCTTACAACTAAAGGTGCCTGTAAGAGCACAGCTCCACCAAAATGCAGCATTCAAGCATTATGCAACCCCAGCAAGGTTATCCTGCAGTCTTTGCTTAGAGGGAGCATTTTACCAAAGCAATCATGAATCCTCACTTGCAGTTACGAGCCTTTCCAAGGGAAAACCAGGGATGCAGAAAGTCCACAGTCAGTGAAGTCAGAAGCAGTCAGGGAACAATACATAAATAGCTTCCCAGCAACCTCATAATTCAGTCAATTGCTACTTGCAGGAGCTCCTGTAAACAAAATCCAAGCAGCAGCAGAAGGATCAAGAGCAAAGATGTCCTAGAAAAGCAAAAAGCATGTGCATATGGATAAATGGTTGCAGGATCTGGCCCTGTAAACAGACCACCACATTTCTTGTGTGGTTGCCATTTGTATCAATTTCCTAATTATACAGAGCCAGGATTGTAACACACCACTCGGTCGCCTTTGACTAAAGCTTCATCTGGCCCTAAAAGTAAAAAATCATTATCAGTTTCCACTGCTTTAACTTTGATAAATATTTCTAATGTAGATGTTAACAGCTAGCAAAAACCCCACATGTGAGTGTTTTAATACCTGACAGATCATAGAAGTTGCCAAACGGCCACATCTGTCTTCTGATCCCAGACCTGGCACTCCTTATCATACACAAAATCAGAGGCTGGACATATGTGAGCATTAGTCTGGTTTAGGTGTATTTTCAAAATCTCTACTTCCAATGCAAATCCCTTACAATTCCTCACACTGCTTTCTGCATTCATAACTCTTTGACATTACAACTCCTGAAAATTTTGGAATAACAATGAGTTGAGCAAGTGATGAAGAGAAAGTGAATGGTACAAGGGCTGTTACATTACCCTGCACTTCTCACATAAAGGACCTCTGAACATGCTGTCAGACCAGAACTTTTCTCGAAGCGGTTTCACACATGCATTTTTAATCAGGATTATATTTCACACACATCTATCATCACTCGCAAGTGAGCAGGCTAGTCCTTCTTGAAAACATATCAGTTCTCTGTGTTTGACATCAACTATTTTTTTCTTTGTGTAAATCTACTGTTTGGTGACCCACTAAACTATATTTGATGCATTAGGAAAAAACCCCAACTGCTTGGATCAACATTGAAAATGGCTGCACAACTCCCTTAATACAACACATTTTCTGATTGTCTTTATTGCTGCACAAACAGTCTTAGTAACTTACCTTAAATTATTCACTAAAATAAAAATATGATGGATCATCCTAGCTGCAATCATGTCAGAACTAGTTTGAAAGCTATATATGGTTTTACAGGGCCTATCAATTTTGTTCTATATGGCTTTTATACACTCCCATGACTATTCCCTACATGGAACAGACAAAATGCAAAATGCTTGCTCTCTTGTACTAGGAGACACAGAAGGAATCCCCAGATACCTGATGGCAGTGAACCTGAAGTCAGTGGCGAGCAAATATATAAACACATGCCAAGGCTTAAATCCTTCCTATTCTGTTTAAGATGGAGAGAATTTACCCAACAAGCAAAGAAGGTTGTCAATGACAGAAATCCTTAAATTTCAAGTAAATGAACCAGGGCCTGCAGACTAGTAAATTTACAATAATGTTTACATATTGCGTTTGCCAGATTTTTTTTCTTTGTACAATAATTCTGCCATTTTTGGTAACAGCCCAAACTGATAAATGCTACTGAGAAAAGCAACGTGCTCAAACTTCTCCAGTCTAATGTACTTATTTTTATTTTAATGTACTCATGACTAATCCCTTTTATGAAAAGTGTAAAAATCGCAGGCAGACCTGACAATACAAAATTAAAAAAAAAAAAAGCAACCCGCAGTCGTTCTCACTTATTGTTCACCCAGTGGGGGAAAAGGTTAAAACAATAATCTCAAATTCCTCATGAAAAAGGAATACAGTAAGCATAAAATTGCTGGAGTTCTACAGAAATTAAATGGGATTTTGTAGAAATTAGTACAAAAAAAGGTAGCATTTACCATGTAATCATATACATCTATAGTCTCCTCACAATGATCGTATGACATATAGTGAGGCTGTAATTTTTTTCCTAAAAGATGATTTCAAACTCTCATAGAATATAATCACTTTTCAAATAAATCTCTTCTGGAAAAAAGAACATTTGTTTTGTCATATTAAGTGAACACAGAAAGGTTTTTAGTATTTCTATTGACACTCTCCCTTTCTTATTTTTTTTGTCTTTCTCTATGCTATCATTTCCCCTTTCACTAATATAGACTTTTCAGCAAAAGAGGCTTTTATAATTTCTTGAATAGTTTTCTTTTTTTTTGTTTGTTTTCTTTCTTTTATATTGCAACACCATGATAACATCACGTAAAAGATGCTTTAAACATTAAAATGCTGCACCACTAGGGCCTGGCATACTTCAGATTAATAAAACTTGTATCTTAAAATAGATGCAACCTTGAGAGGATGTCATGGAAGAGTTTCAATGAAAACATCACTTCACCATGTAAAAATGTGCTTGGCTGGGAACTACTGTATGTCGACATATGCCCTGAAAAATACATACCAGCACCAATTGCACAGGGGCATTGTTCACATGAAGTAACTATATCTATATGTTGTCAAGCAACTGGTCGTAAAAGAACTGAGTAAAAGGCATTTGAAATATGAGATGACTGAAAATACCACAGCTGATTTTTTTATATTCTCTGATGGTTGAGAACAAAAAGACTTTCAGACAAAGAATTTAGACTCTATACCACGGTGTTTGACTTCCAAAATGTAACGTAAAATATTGCCAAATGTCTGAGAGAACAAAAAATGCATTGTAAAAGAAATGTTTTTCAGCAGTGTAAGTACAGATCTTTTGGAGAGAATCTCTTGTTCTGATGGAGTGACAGGATTTTTAATTACACTGTATCTTATCCTCAACTTAAAACCAATCTCCTTATGAAACTCTCTGAAATAACATACCACTAACAGCAAAAAGCAGAAATAATATTTTTCCAGTGTTATCTCTGTTTCTAACAGACAAATAAGTATCTTTAAAATGGCAGGGTTTTAAACATATTGAATACTCTGCAAAGACAGGTTTTTCTGAGAACTTCACTTATAAAACCTAGATTAAAATCCCTTTGGATCTTCTCTGAATTCTGGTATTATAATTAGCATCATTACTCACAAGCACCTCTAAGATTTTTCCTCTTCAATAATTTAAAACTCTGGTCTGGACTTTCCCTCTAAGAGGTTGAAGCCCAGAAAGGAAAGGTCCCACTCCTTTTCTGTATTCTCTCAACAGTAACTTACAGCTATTAAGGCAGACAATTGTGCATGGGACAAGGGGTGATGGTCAGGGTGACACTTTCGAAGGTCCCTGGGCACGGGAAGCCCCCAGAGGAAGGCTCTCAGCCTGTGCCTAGTGTCAGCTGGAACAGGATAAGTCCTGTGAACGTGAGCAACAGCTCAGGCAAGGACAAAACAGAATGGAAGTAGATGGGAGAAAAGAGCCTGCACTTCTTTTTTTTTCCGAAATGGTGGTGGAAGGGACACTGGGAAAACTTACAATACTCAGCCAGGTACTTTAGCCCTGGAAGGATATTGCCTGTGTAGATCTTCAGTAGGAAGCCTAATGGGTTTCAGATTTAAGGCAAAAGGAATAAATTTGGCTGGCAGCTCTGCCCAGGAAAGTTATATCCAAAATGAGACATGAAACACAATACTCATCTATGAGAAATGCATCTTCTTTCCAAACTCTCATGGTCTTTTCCACTGGCCTTATCAAACAGAAACTCAAAATATTTTTAAGGGCAGGGGCAGGAGGAGGAATAGTTTTACTGTAGCTGTACCACACTTAATTCTCCAGAGACTGGGAAAAGGGCATCACAGCATTTGGCATGGGCTGTGTATAGGACAGCATCCTGCCACACGTCAGCTGCCACTAAAAATCCTGGTTTAGGCTTTTAATGTTACAGATTTGCTGTTTCAAGATTTCCTTAGCATCAATCTACTTGCTCTAGTCATTGCACTGAGAACTGACTGCCTAGCAGCATTGGAGAGGATAATAGAAAGTTGTTAATAATGTTTTAAATTTTATTTAAACAAAATCAAACCCAGATCCTACCTAACACTTTCTAAATTGGGCATGAGGTCAAGAGAGGGATGGAAGATCTATTGACAAGATAGACAACACTAGATCAAAAACTTACTGCTATCAGCAGTGGATGATGTGCAAAATGCAGAAGGAGCTTAATACAGCCTATTGTTTAGAAATGGATATTGTTAAGCAATAGTAAGGAATTGTTATATTTCACTTGGAGTTAATATGCCCCAAGTAGTGAGGGAAGTTTAAAAGATTCTGGAAGGTAATAAGTACACAGGAGATTTTTCAACACTGTTACAAAACAATGATGAAATAATGACATAAAAGTCTTCATTCCTGAGGAGGAAAAACCTACTTCAGCAAGAACGTGGAGTTATTCAGAGAGAACAGGGGAAAGGGACAGGAAGAGTCCCTTTATGTCAAGGAGAGCAAAGTGAATAAAATGAAGAGGAATAACTGACACTGAAAGGCATCTGCGGCAGCAGTTACCATGAATGGGTGAAAACTGTAAGGGAAATCCATCAGCAACATAAATGGTGGTCACTTCACGTGGCATGCAACATCTTGGAGCAACCCAATTTATCTGGTTTTCTTCAGTCTCAGCTGGGAGAAGTCGATATGGCTCAGTAAAAGTTTCCTTACAAGATGGTCTGGTCTGATTTGAGCTTTCACTCAGGATCAAAATTAGCAAGAAAACATAATTGACAACCAGTGACAAAAAAGAAATGGACAAAAAATTGGGATGAAGGTGTTATCATCTCTCTTCATCCCCTTCCTTTCCACCCAGATTCCTTTTGGCCCTGTTTCTCACAACCCTTAAAGTTTAAGCTAATGATGAAGTTGTTTGTCAGTATAGAAATTATCAAGTTGAAATGCATGCTGAGACTGGAAGAAACCTTTATCCAGCTGAGGAAAGTGAAAACTCTGCTTGGATGAAGTGTGGAGCCAAGCTTCCCCAGAAAACACATGAGTGTAAGACTTTTCTGCTTGTACCTCTAAGTATTAACTCAAGTCCTCTCCTTTTGTACAAGGCTGTCTCATGTATTTGTGAAGGATGTTCTCAATGAAACAAAGAGGTGGAAATACCAATCAGTCCTGAATGAACCAAACTAATTAAAGATGAATTAAAAAAGACAGAATTCCCACAGCATTTTTTTTTGTTATACAATCAGTCCAGAACCATATCCACTCTCCCTAAACAGTTCATTTTGTTCATTTAAAAGAACAAAAGTGTTTCAGCAGCACATCAATGGTCTTTATCTCTGCTACTTCATTTCATAGTCAGACTAGTGTCTCAAGAAGAACAGCACAGCTTGTTTAAAATGCTGCATTTTTTCATCACTGTTGAACCAACACTCCTGAGACAGACCATGAAATCTGGAGCTGGAGCTGTTACTTCTGCACTGGTGAGCTGTTTCTTGGTAGCCTAAAAATGCAGATGATGAGCTCCAGGTGTGCAAACTACCACGGTTTACTAACGAAGTTATTTTTTATTATTCTACCCTTTATTTCCACTGATAAAGATACATGAGAACTGAAGTATAAGACAAAAGGAAACAAGAAGAGATAGATATATTATTGTAAATAATGTATTTTTAGGTCAAGACTAAATCTAAGACCAAGAGACATTAAGGTTTGAAAAACTTGACATTTACCAAGTCTCAGTGTCGAAAGGGAAACTTGAGGTGCGCATCATTTTGGAAAATATGAATGTTATAACTTATTTAAAAACTGTATTACCTACACAAAGGAGAGATTTAAGTGTTCTGAGCATAGCCATTGTCATAGTACTGCAGTGGTTCACTCTGTCAGCCCACAGTACTTTTGCTATAGAGTTTCTGTGGTACTTTTTGAGGGGGTAGAAGGAATAGGTAAATATAACTCCCCCATTTTCATCCATTTGTCATACAGAGGTATAAAATTGTAAATCATCCTGCTCTATTCACACCTGTATTACATAAAGCTCCACCTCTTCCAGAATTACAAAACCACCTCTGAGCTTTTCTCTGTCTCACAGACAGATAGACACAGACACACAACCCTTGTACAAAGACCATAGCACATTCCCAGCTAGCCTAAATGTACTAGGCTAGTGCTATTTATAAATCAATCAAATAATATTCTTTTCTAGTGGTAAAAAATAACTTTTAAATTACTTTGAAAACTATTAGAAAAAAAGTAAATATTTCTCATTGAGGAAATAGTATCTCCAGGTATCACACAAATTTCAAGGAAGGCAAAAGTATGCTGTTGAAATTTATCTTCACAATGCAAACAACTGTATTAACATATGAGATGAAATCCTGACCCTGTTGAAGCTTATAGGGGTTTTGTCTTTGATTTCAGCCATGGAATTCATCCTGTGTACAGTTTTGTTCTGCACTTAGAAGAACAGCGAAATATGATCACATCATATGAATTATTAATTACAGTCAACACCGAGCACCGTCATGCACACCCATATGCAAATTACTCATGGACACATCTCAACAGGTTTGGAGGATGGGTTCTGAGAGAAAAATGCAAAGGCAGCAAATGATTATGAGAACACTTCTGAATTTTCTTTGTAAAAACAGTGCTAGTTTCTTCCATTAGAACAGATTATAAGATTCCCTGATAGCAATTTAGTCAGGAATACCAGAACAATAATTGCAACCCAGCTCATCATAATCACACCTTGCTGTTCTCACTACAGTAAAGAATACACAGTAGTCTAGCTCAGTGTACTAGTTACTCCTAGGCTTCATTCACATCTGAATTTACTTATGAATCCTCATGTTTTTTACTTTGACTTTGTGTCTCCCACCAGCTCAGAGTAAATAGCTGTCATGGAGAAAGAGACCAGGGAAGATGGAATAAGTATTTGCAAGAGAAATCCATTAGGAAACATTAGATAGACAATCTGTAACAAGTTCTGGATAGCTTCTAGAATGAGCAGAGGCCAAGGGGACTTTAAAGCAAAGTGTTATTATAGACACGAGTTCTGTTCGTGCTCTCTCCTTGGCGCACACATAGGGCCATCATCAGAGACAAACCACAAAGTGAAGCAGATGTTCTTGTTCTTGAGAGAGTACAGTCATTCTTGTTACCCACTGCTGCTTGTCCAGTCTGTTTTGCTGGAACAGTCAGACACGCATCATCACTATGACCATTGTACTCCCTTAATTGAGGCTGTTTTTTAGCAACTATGTCTCTTCACTGATCTAAACAATACTCTTTTATGTCAGTACGAAAAATTTAGCAGTCTGCTCCAACCCACTCAGGATCCCAAATGAAACAATGACTACTTATGACAATAATTTGCTAATCTTAAGAGGGGACAAGATAGCAGATCTGGGAAAAAAAGCTATTTTTGAGTTCATATTTAATATGCACAACTTCTTACATATAAATAAAAATATTTGTATTTTTGCATCTTAGCTTTAGTTTGAGAAAATAGAGCAATGAAAAAGAACAAAGTTCTGGAAATACTAAGAGACAAACATGCATCTATTTGCAAAAGCTTACACATTCAGGAAGGTTTTTTTTAAGTAGATGGCCTTTGTTATTCTGAAAACTTCTGTCTCACCATTGTAATGAAAAGGTTTTAAAAATCTCATGTATTTGCAGATCCATTGACTGCAATGAGCATAATGATTTAATAGTTGATAGTTTTAAAAATCTTTCCAGAGGATTAATGGAAAATTATTCTAATAATTCTGGTAGGAATAATTCTGGTATTCTAATAATCATTGTAGGAAGCAACTCCAATGTTCATATAAGAAAATATGAATTCACAAGGCAATACCATAGAGACCTCCCCTAATTCAGAATAGAGTTAGTTACACTGCATCTTCTGACGTTCAGAAAACTGCTCTAAAGGCATCTTTGTTCATATCATTGCACCTCCTGGTAAGTTAAATGAGTTGCAAATATACCATGTTTGTTGCAAGTAATAAAATGAACCCAATCAGGAAAATATTCACAGTAAATCAGCTGTTATAGCATAAGGAAGAGCAGGCAAAGTTGATTTGTGTAAGACTTTTAAGGTATAGGTAACAAAACTTTTACTGTCATAACTCTGTTCTTATTCCATAAAGAAACTTTTCTCTAAAAACACTATATGACTTTAGTAAGAGAAAAATATTATACAACTGACCTCTGGGATTATTTATTAATTTCCCTTCAAAATATTTGCTTCTTTGTTTTATTACAAATCACTAACCACATTTTTTGTCATGGCTTTTATTTTACAAAACACCAGACACTACAATTTATATGGTTTACTCAGAGATTGAGAGTAACAAATTCCAAAGTTTGAAATAAAGAAATGGAAGAGGAGTAAGGTCCATTTGCTACAACACTGGAAAGATGCAGCCTGTCAATATTTATATGTGCTACCATTAGAAATATAAGCCTTGCTGAGTTGCACTTTCCCGCTTCACAGTAGTAAAGCCTGACCTCAAAGGAACCACTTGATTAACATCAGGGATTTGGGGTTTTAAGACTTGCTTCTTTTAGCTCTAAAAGGGTCATGTATAAACTGGAGAAAAAAAGAAAAACAAAACCAACAAAACCAACAATTCCTCATTTTCTAATGTTCTATCTCAGGTATTTGCCTTGGATCTATAATCTATTGACCTTCCTATCTCTCTTCCCAGTTACTGCTACATAATATACAGAAGAAAGTACTTGGGAGACCAGAATTTGTATTTCTAAACCAAAGTACCCCAAATTTACCAAGGAAATAGCTGAGTGACTCACAGACCCTTCACTGAATGACAGAATCAACAAGGCTGCCGCTTGTAGCTCAGAAATATTTTTGTCATCTTTATATTTGAGGTTCCCATGCTTTAGTGTTATGCTGATACAAGCATGCAAGGTCATGAAAAATATGTTCCACAGAGTAGGATCTCACAGCATCTCTGACACCAACCACTAGTACTGCTATCCTTTTCCTGCTTTACTTTTCCAAATTCAGGCAACCCACAGCCTGTTGCTCTTCAAAGTCCAAGAATAAATTATTGTTGCTTCACTTCATCTTATATGCTCTTCCATCTAAATTCATTAAATAGGTAGCAATAGTCACCCAACATTATTGTGTACTTAGTTTTTATTAAACCTCTCCTGTTAGGTGTGTCTCTTGCTCACAATATGTCAATGAACAGATATCCCATTAGGAAACACAAGTGGTTTCTACACAGATTGTTCCTTGGTACATTCTGCAGTTAAGAACCAAGTCCTGTCTGTCTACACAAGGACAGTCATATTTCTGTTATCATCCTGAGTTAGGATTAGTTTTCAGTCACTTAAAAGAATTGCACAAGATTTAGTTCTGTTGGTTTTTTTTATTAAACTAAGCCTCAAGAAGTTTTCACTTTGTTGCTAACAAATGCATATTTTAATCAAGCTCCAGACAAAGCAGCCAGCAAATGCATTTATTATTAAAACAAACTTCTTTAAAAATTCAAATCTTGACTTATTAAAAAAAAATAATAAAGACTTTTATGTAGTTTAGTATGCAAGAGTTAGATTGCTTGACCTCTCTTTTAATGACTTAATTAGCTGTACTAAAGCCCAGCTGGGCCTCTGCTGACAACATAGCTAGATATTTCAATCAGGCAGTGTTATGGAGAATAAGTAATAAATGCTACCTTGTCGCCATACAGTCCCAAACCAGAGTGCATGCTGGTAATGCTAAATTTGATCAGTATGCCTCATATTTCAATTAGTCGTGGTCTGAATCACTAAAACTGTGTAATGTGTATGAATTCCTGATATCAGATACAGAGCTACAGGCTCCCACAGTTAGAAACCATTGAGGCTGCTTTTATTAGCAGCCAATTAATGGCCAAAATCTGCATTGCTTTTAAAATTTATAACCTCTATTCCAGCTGCATCCATGGCTCCTAGTATACTGTATACAATCAGATCCATATCGCTGTCGCAAGTCAAACAGCTGCAAACTGTAGTCTGTCTGCAGAACTGAAAAATCCTTCTATACAGAAGCTTTTTTTTTAACCTCTTAGAAGTTCTTTTCAAAGCCCAGCAGCACTAGTCACTTTGCGACAATGAGCGATTTAATACAGAAAGAAAGAAATCTACACCAAGGTAACCTCTTGGGATGTGCTAGGTTTTCAAACGAATGAAACCCTATCACTTTGGCACAGCACAAGGGCAAGCAAAGCCACTTCTCCTGACCAAGGCTAAGAAAATATAAACATATAAAACCCGACCCTCATTGCAAATTAACCCATTGAAGTCTAGAGGCTCATTAAAAAATCCTGCCAATGCAGAGATTAATATTTTAAAGTAACTTTCACAAATTAGTAACACTGGAAATTGTAATATGGAGCCTAGTGATCCTTAAGAGATTACTGCAGAGAAAGAGGCTCATGCCTGCTTCCCCTCAAATGGTTTAATGAATACTTGAAGATTTCTAGACATTATTTTTAGGAACAAGTTTCTATTTCTGTTACATGATATAGCAGGAAATTTTGATGTGATCTGATTCAGACATAAAGCATAATAACTTTATGTCCTGGTAATGTCATGTCATAAAGCCATATGATAAAGGCAGATTTGACATCTGAAATGTTGCTATTATTTTTTAAAAGTAATTTACCATATGTAAAAATGTGCAGGCCTAGAACATTTTTGGATATCTGATCTTTCAGTGTTATCTGAGACAAACACTTAATGTTTCTGTTCTTTCCCCTGTCTAAGCCACTGATCAGGAAAAGAGGGGAGAAAGAAAACAACAAAAACAAGAGAAAGGCTGTATCATTTAATGCCAAAAGTGAACAAACAAAAAAAAAATATTCACCTGTTTAAGTGCCTTGGTTTTATATATGGGAGTGTGAAAACCTCTTCTCCAACAGTAATATATAGCAATAAAAATGTTGTGCTTGGATAATACAAACTGCTGTCATGGCTATCTAAAAGACAATAAAATCCTGTTTTACAAAATTCAAACACTAATAACCAGCAATCTTTCTAACTGCTTAAATACTGCAGTAAGTCTCCTAATGCCACTGTGAAATCATAAGCTAGTACTTCAAAGGTGTTCTATCTGTTACAAATTTAATCTTCACTGGTATGTCACAACTCATTTCATCCCAGAAGCTTTGAGATGCAGCATAGGGGCATTTTTGTTGTCCTAGGCAACCTGAACCAAATTGTTAAATACCTGTCTGATGCCCCCAAAATGATCACAGTAATATCACTTACAGGATTTACAACAATGGCTATCTTGAAAAATTAGTTATTCTGCTCCACTTAGTTAAGAGAAGGATCAACTTGTTTGATTCTTACCAATGCAGAGGAAACATGTTAGAAGCATTTTATGCTTTTAATGAGATTTTTAAAAAAATTCTTATGGAATACGGTAGTTGCACAGCAGGATGTTTATTCTGTAGTTCACTCAGCTCCTGTGGAAGCTGAGATGAACGGAATGTATGTGATAATCAAGGGTATCATATAGGTGTAAAACTGGTGCAAAAAAGGGTGGGAGTTGCATCTGGACATAATGGGGGATAGTTCTCCCTACATTACATGCATTATTACACATAAGCACATATGTGACACACATTCCTAGACAGGCACCTTTTTGTTTTTCCCCTGAGAATGCATAACTCACATTTTTGGATTACTAATTTAAAATTAGTAGAAAAAAAAGACTAATAAAAACATGCAAATAAATTTAATTAGTATTTCATGTGATTAGTTGAATTATTTCACCCATATTCTCATATTACAGCTTCTTGAAAATGTGGACAAAATAGGTGGTTGGAAGACTTGAAAGAAACTGTTTTATTTAAAATATAATGAAACAGTACACAGACATCTCCCAAAATATGTGGAACTTCTTCTCATTGTATACAGACATATGAAGAAGGACCTCGCTGAGAGAAATTTTACTTAGGCATTAACAATCTACTGCAACCTTTACAGACAGGTTCTGTTTGCTGAAATGAAAATGGACAATTCTCAAAAAGAAAACCTTCCCCCAGAATAAACCCAGATGAAAAAAAAATCAAAACTAAAACTACTCCACACATGGAAGCGCAGGACTTTACCAAGTCTAAGTAGGATAAATATACGTGTTTGAAACTACTTAGTGGTAACCAACAGGGATCCCTTTGACTTTTGAATTTTTACACATATTTTAGATAAAATCAGGGAGGAGAAAAAATCCAGCACTCAAGAACATCAAGTGGATTTGTGACTCTCTCTGGAGGACTCTGGGCCCTTACAAACATATGAATGGATTATGCTGATTTTATACGTATTTAATCATCGTAATCCGCATGTTTTTATGTATAATCTGCAATCCATATTACAAATGGAAGAATTTTTATCCACATTATAACACTTCCGTGCTATACACAACAAAATATTTCATTTAGTAAATAAGTTAGGTCAATAAATTTAAGGAGAAAAAAATTTACTTAACATTTTACAATTGCTTTATTCTTTCTGAATTCCAGACAGAATGAACAAAAAAATTGGACTGAAAATTGCTTTTATGTTTATCTATTGAGGAAAGGAAAATGACAATGCTGATTAGCATTTGATTTGCTATTGTGTTTGAAGTACTATATACGTATTTAATAAAATCCCACTCCTATTTCTAAACCTTTGAAATATGTTTCATTACATAGTTGATCATACTCAATTATCTACATGTTTGGACCCTACTTATTAAGACTGCTACATCCAAGGAATCATCAATTCTTGTTTTCCTACATGTCTGTATACAGTAATTGAACTTCTAAATAGCTCGTTACAATTTGCGCGATAATACATATGGTACAAAAAAACTCCCAAATCAAAAGCAAAAAAAACACCAACAAAAGACTGTAATAAAGGGGCTGTTCATAAGAATAAATATAGGCAAAAAATAGAAGCTTGAGTCAAAACACACAAATGTGAAGTCAAAATACAGATGTGTGAAAAAATATTGCTGAAAACCTAAATGCAGAATGCCAAATATACGCTGCTGCCTCAACATACAAAGGGATCTAAGAGTAAGGAATCCCCACACACTTCCTCATGGGCAATGCAAAAAACTTTTACAGACATAATATTGGAAAAACACTTTTACAACTAAAAATGGAGGAGGAGAAGAGAATGGCTACATAAAATATCTACAATTTAAATATAATCTGATGGGCAGTAGGTAGTATGCACATTCATTAGGGATGTCCACGTGCGACTCACGCCTGGCTTGACTTTGTTCTGCCATTCATGAATTATGCAGTCATTCCTAACGCAGAGAAACGAGAGCGAATTATGCTGCCCACTATCACATATTATCTCTCTGGATGCACACACTTTAACACTCAGGTTGAAACATGTTTATGTGCTGCTGTGACCACCCTAAATACAAACTCACTCTGGGATTTTCATTCTCACGTACGTTGTATGTACGCACACAAACGAGCTCACATACATGTAAGCGAACAAATCACATAGACAGATGCTTGCAAATAAAAGCGACACAAAAATATAAAAGAAAGGAATTTCCTTGAAAATCTGTAAATCTGGAAAGACAGTCCAGTTTAAATGCTAACCATAAAAAGACTATGGCAACTCCTTTAATGCAGAATGGTTCCTGTTTAGTGTGTGACCATTTAAACTTTATTTTTCTGCCACCAAATACGAAAACCATACAGATATTTTTTTCTCCCTCCTTTTGCATCTTTAATGGCATCTAGTCTTTCCTAGCACAGCCATCAAGTACCTTATTATGCGTGTTATATCTGCTCTTACAAGTCTGACTCTATTATCACTTTGCAAGTGACTTTTTAATTACTGTTACATCTAAGATGAGATTTGGAATTTAAAAACATGCACACATGGGGTTAGGCTGGTCTTTGATTATTAAAACCTTAAGGTTCATAGACTACAAGGGTCAGATGGGACCACAGGGATCCTCTGAGGACTGCAGGGCTGGAATCTGCAGTCGCTGCTCAGAGATCCCATGGAGTCAGGGTACAATCCTCCTTGGGCAGTCGGGCAGGGCCCACAAATTCTGGGAAGGAACTTAAAAATGGAAATTTCTCAATCTGCATATCTTCTGTTAGGTCTTATCCATTAAAATGCATTTTTAGTATGCATTATGGATAATTACTTTTTATTTGCCATACAATAGAGATTCTTGGTGTTTAAATTATTCCCAGAATGCACAGAATTGTGCTTTTTGAAGTAATCCTTTGTAATAAAACAGAATGCATTTTGTCAGATAGCTGGGTTTTTATCTGTGCTGTAATAAAGGTGCTTAAAAATGTAGCCTCAGGCAACTGAAACAGGATTTTAGTTCTTGAGGAAAACCAAAGTAAAATAAAAATTTTCCCACACTGCACAATCTAGTCATTAATTTTACTGGAGGCAGCCAGACATGCATGCCAATGTTTTCACTAAGTAAATGTGTGGTTTAACCATTATATTCTGTACAACTGGAGTTAACTCCTACCAAGTATTTGATTTTTAATTTGGGGGTTTTACGTCAGATTGAAACAGAGTATCATTTCTTACCTCTTAAACCTATTATGATATTATTATATCAACTACTATAAGGCAATAAATATTTTCCTTAACTTTGACAGACACGCAGTCAAATATATATAAATTCACATTATACTTTCACCATTTATGCATACTTAAGGAAATGGAAAACATTTCTTAGAGCAGTTTGCTGGATTTTTTTAGAATAAAGTATGTTTGACATGCTAGAAAGTAAAAAAGAAACCGTGTTCAAAATCCTGTATTTTTCCTCTAAGGAGTAATTATCTTAATATTTATGTGTATTTTGAATGACCAACTGAGGAATAATAAAGTACTTAGTAACAAAATCTGCAGCTTATGCAAACACTTGCTAAAATGTGTACATAAACACACAGATCTAACAGTCTTCTAACTTCTATTACATTTAGACATTCTGTTATGAAACAGAAATTTTTTGGCAGATGCCTTGCTTGGTATATGCTCTCTGTCACCTGAAGACCCCCAGCTGAAAAACCAGAAACAAGCAGAAATTTTGATTCTATGGAAATAACCAAAAATAGGAATCAATTTAACAACAAGCATAAAGATTTGATAGCTCTCTTGTATGCTATACATTAAAAATATTCTCCCAACTAAGATCAAGAAAATTAAAAATTGTAAATATATAGCATAGCATGCAATACATTTATCATTGATGCATACATATCTGATAGATGTACATTGTATCCATATAAGTATTTCCTAAGCACCAAGTATTTCATACTGACAATAATTGGAGATAAACACAACATCTCATTACTATCCAGCACTTTCACTTACATCATAAATGAGGTGTGACCAGCAGAAGGCAGTGTTACAATAAATATATATGCGACTGCTCATTTACAAGCCGGTTTGATATTGAGATTTAGAGTTTTCCTAACTTTTCACAATACATCTACTGTTTTCCCTAGGCACTTCATACCAAAACGATCTTCTCAATGTACATAACTTTACAGACATACTTCAAATACTTTGGAAACCATTTCTTTTGTACTACATTGCTTTTACTTTAAAAGCTAGCCACCTTAACTTTTATTACATTGCATCT
The DNA here is from genome assembly GCA_013400975.1 of Atrichornis clamosus. Classification (NCBI taxonomy): domain Eukaryota; kingdom Metazoa; phylum Chordata; class Aves; order Passeriformes; family Menuridae; genus Atrichornis; species Atrichornis clamosus. The sequence goes on along the minus strand of WBMZ01007786.1, from coordinate 118,417 downwards.
TTAGTTTTATAAGTTCATCAGAGAATTGTGTTCACACTTACCATTTCAACACAGCATTATGCTGAGCTGTCCCCTCATGAAACAGGACTCACACTGTTGAAAAGACGGGCATTGCCTCCTCAGCAGTTTAGCTTACATAATTCTGTCCAAAAAAAAGCTTCTAACATCATTTCTTATTAACCTTTAGTGGTTTGCTCAACATCTGGTAGAACAGTATCTGGTATACTCTTAGTGGAACTACTGTAGGTATAATAGAACATACCTTTAATTAAATTTCCACCAAACATTTAAGTAATAATGTCGTTTAGTATGTGTTAGTATACAAAATCTGTTGGATACCTCTCCAAGTTTACAAAATCCGTGTTAAAGGAACCAGCATGGCAAAAAAAATGTTACAGCATATGTTTGGATTTTTGTATTTCAAAGTCCTGACTACTTTATCTGAATTACAGATTTAGAGCTTTGTTATGTGTGATAGTTATGATAATATGATCACTAAAGGCACAGAGACAGGGAGACTCAAATCCCTTTGAAAATCCCTTTCTCCATTTCCTACAGCTGCTGCTGGAGTTTAATATCTGATAGAATGATGAAAAAGAACAGGCCAAACTCCAGTTTTAATAAAAATTTTAACAGGTCTACATATAGTTATGAAAAATGTTATTTGCAATGCCAATCTTTAATAAAATTTTCTTAAACCAAAGAAAATTCCCTATGGGGAATCTGTTATGAATGTGTTTTTCATATGTACTATTTAAGGCTGTTTAAAGGTTATGAAAGTGACAGGTAAAATAAGTTCTATCACAGCACAACAAAATCATGTGTGCAGTCTCGTTTTTGCATTTAATCAAATAAGTAAGCAAGTCCTTCAATTTTCCATGTTTGCTCTAAAATAAGTATTTTCAGTTTGCATTAAAACTTTTCCCTGAGTGAACACTAATAATTCCTAGCTTGTACATTAGCCGCAAAGAGAGGTCAGCTTGGCTCAAATTTACCTCTCTGCAGAGAACGTATTGATTTTGAATACTCCTTTTCAGCCAGAATCCTCACAATTCACACACCCCCAACGCAATATTCTCTGTCATAGTCAGTTTGGTGCCTGCTTTAACAATAATTGAATAATTACACTGAGACAAAGCAAAGTTAAAATACTTGCAGAATAAAAATTCCAAATTTTGTGTGCTGGGTGATTCACTATATATCTTAAATTAGTGCACAGTGAAATGTTCTAACGCGCTACATCCTTGTTTCTTGAAGTTATGTTGCTGAACATAAATTTCAACTTCTCATTTATGCCTCTAATTCAAATGGGAATTTTTCTGAATGATAGTTTATATGCACTGCAAATCAAGTTATTAGTCCATAAAGCATCTACATAAAATTTAAGATTACACATTCCCTCTACCAAATACATTGATTACTAGCAACAAATTATATTGCAAACCTTTTAAACACGAGTCTTACGCTCATCAATAATATGCATATTTAAGGCAACTGTAAAAATGCCTATATTTACTGTACCAACTTTCTGTTCCTACATCTTTACTCTTCTTTCCCAAAACCTCATTTGCATCTCTATGATCATCTTAGAATATAATATTAGAGCATGATGTGCACACAATAACTTCCTTAAAGAGACGGTAATTTGTGGAAAATAGTCTTTTTACAAAAAAGTACAGTCATCATATATCTACAGAAGACAGGATATGCATGTTACATAAAGAGATTTATTTTTCTGTCTAACTCTAGGCTAACTGAAGTAAGGAGAGAGGGGAAAATCACAAAAACATGCTCATGAAGTTCAGTCTCCCCAGCCTTAAAGTTCTAACTACAGGACTACATTCACAGAAGTTAGTCTGTGCCCATCTGTCTATGAGAGCACATATTTTTGTATAGATTGATGTGAAAGGACTGGAGGCAACTTTAAACTTTCCAGAATATTTTAAAATTTTATCTAATCAATGAAAACAGAATTTCCAAGCCATGAAGATACAGAAAAAAATTCTATTACTATAAATATGACTAGGAAATTCAAAGAATAAATGGTAATTAACATAATTAAATAATGTTATTTTAAATAATCTATTTTTTTTAATGTATTATCAACCTCCTTATTTTAAGTTTTTGGTGAGGTTCATATTTCCTGTGACCTTAAGCAAGGGATTTGGAAAATTTTGGAGGAATCAAGGTAACAAGAATGTTTAAAAGAATAATTTATTGCTGTGACCACTTTGTCCTCTGATTTCTGTTTTGGGATTATAGTGGATTATCTCTGTCTAAAACCTATTTTTCATATCCCTGTGGAAATCAATTGACAAGTTCACAAGCAGGAGAGAAAAATGAAGAGATCTAATCAATATTTAAATTCAATTTTTTCTGCTACGATATCTTTGAACACTAATGTTATAAAATATTAGGTGCCTCCTCAAACACAAAGCTTCCAGGTGAAATTTAAACTAGTTTGAAACAAAAATATATTATTAAACTTAAATAATCTAAGAAAATTTTCAGTACCTATACATTGTCAATGTTTTATTTATGTCACTTTTTAAAAATTCTATATATAATTCTTAAGAAAGCCATTCTTTTTAAAGTAGTTAGAATTGTTATGCCCAAATTAAATTACTTTAACAGGAAAAACTCAGACAAACTTTTACCAAATTGTGGTTTACCAAAACAACAAATTTGTTAATAAAAAATTATTTGGGCAGGCAATTTTTCAAATTAAAATAAAAAGAACACTTTCCTTCAAATCTTGTTTATGCATATTTCATCACTAAAATTTAACAATAAAATCATTAGTGTATGAGAATCAATTAAATACTCTAAAACAAAACCATTTTTTGCTAGAAAATACAAGAAAACATCATTTTAAAAATAATTTTTCAAACAAATTAAAATCACTATTGCTCTTCAGTAGATTTGGTTTACCTTTTAATCTTTAAAAAAATATTAGCTAGCTCAAGTGTTTTTGTTCTCAAAACTGTTTCAGCATTTTTCAATCTTTCTAGCTATGTTACTGCATTGAAATTCACAAATAAACAAAAGGCCCCTCTGATTGGGCTTCTAAATGAGCTTAAAAATCTCCATCATATTAAGAAGCATTTCCTGACTATTATATCAAGATTACATCAAGTGAATAAAGAAGATAAATGAAATAGTTTAAAAACATATATCCTTCATATAATAATTTGACACAGATATTTTAGTCATAATTACCTCACCTTCTAATGAAAATAATTTAGAAGTTGTTTTGGATTTCCACAAAACCCACTTTTTGATCAGCTATTCATTTTCATGAGAATGTATTAAAATCCTGGGGTTTGAATTGATTAGTTTCCACATGATGAAAAAATAGTTATCATAATTTCTTCCTATTTCTTTGTAGAAGTTTATTAGTATAATTTTTTCTCTCCTGTTTCTGGAGGTTAATAACACTAAGATCTTGTGGAAAGCTTTGGTAACAATCTGATAATCCACAATTGTCCCTTTTATTACTAGAAAACTGGATTTAGGAATGCAAAAATTACTTCCAATTTCTTGTTCCCAAACTGCATGTATTAAAAAGTTTCCATAGCAACTATGAAGCATAATACCAGTCCCCAAGTAACTCTCCAATAATAGCTCAAAAAAAGCATCTGTGATATTTAAATGCTTAATATGTTAACACAACTTTCTTAAACAGTAGAATGAATTACTCACTTCCCAGACACTGATATTTTAAGTTCAGATAGCTCTTTGAAGAAAAAGCCTAGTTTGCATCCGAACATAGACATCAAATCATCCATTTTGTGTGCTCTAACAAACAGTACAAACTAACAAGGGTGCTTTTTAAAAATCAATGGAAATATTTAAGCTGCTTCTACGGATTTGTGTCTCTTACTTCTATTAGAGAGCAGTCTTGGTCGTTATCTCACAGTTATAAATATGGCTTTCCATGACTTCAGGCTATCTATGACCAAGATCTACCTCACAGTTCTGTTTTAAGAAATTATTTGTTTTTTCATTCCTAATAAGAAAGAGAGCTCTTTCTTTTATTGTCTTCTATATTATCTGCCCTATATACTAAAGAACACATAGAGAAAGATATTGCCTTTTCTTGATTTTTCTTAAGAGCTCAGAAATATGAAATGCTGATTATTTCCTAATGAAAAGGCAACCACACAACATATTACCTTTAACAAGTAACTTTTTTAGGGGATTTCACTCAAATGCAGGAGAAGACAGGGAAGATATTAGGCAGGAACTAATAATGTCATTGTGCCTTTTTTCGTCCAGTGACATGGTTTAATGCTTACAGGTTTTACATGCATTCTCTTTTTTAAATCTAAAAACAAACCTAAAATTAATAGTTTTTCCAGTAATTTTTGATTCATCCTCACTACAGTTATCAGACACCTTTTCAGCAGGGATGTTTGGTAGATTCTGTGTCACCCTGTAAACTCACTAACTTATTTTTCTCATAGTATTTGAATCCAGAGCACTGCACTTAGGATTGAACACAGGGAATAAAACCAGGGGTTTTAACAGTAAACTCTGCAGGACAGACCAGCAAACATTTAAATGTGTGTCCAGCTTTACTCTTGTAAGCAATCCCGTATCATTTCTTATGTTTGCTTGGGTTTACTTGCATGAGTAAATCTCCTCGTTCACATAAACCTCAACAGAACCGGGTACAAGGAACACGTAGTTTGCTTCGTATAGCTACATATATATGTGGCAATTTCACAGGTCATTGCAGTATATATATTTCTGCAATGGTCCATAGAGTTTACAGTCCCTTTGAAAACCAATGCCACAATCTTGTGAGCACTTACTCGTGTCCATAATCACACTCATGTGAATACAACTAGACTGTTCTCAGGAGTAAAGTTACTGAAATGCGTAAGTGTTTGCAGGTTCAGGACCTAAAATTGTTAATACCATACAAGTCCTGTACAAATGCTGTGTTAAGGCGCCATCCAGAAAACACTTACTTCTGAGTATGCAGCAGCTGTGCTTATTTCTGGGGCTAACCCCTTTGAAATGAGGAGCAGTAAGCAGTAAAGTCATACTAAATATTTAAACGACTGTTCTCTGAAATGTGTTTCCTCATCCATTCAGACAGGGAGACAAGAGGAAGGTTAGAGTTCGAAGAACTTAGTCTCTCATATTTCCTCAGATGATGGAAACCAGTCTGAAGCCACAGATTATCTTGAGCAAATGTTCTAGCAGTGTCCAAATCTAGCTGTATCAAACAAAGAGTTTCAGACTATTAAAAAAGCTACATATCTGAGCCCCTCAACTTTTTGAGGAAATAATCCTCTGACAGATCTCATCCTAACCGGGGCAGTAAGTTTCAAACTACTTATAAATTGCTCATAACGACCAGTTTCTTAGGGATTATTAATTAAGAAAAACATTTTTACGGAAGTGCCACATAAAACACCAAGACTCAGCTAGGTAAGTCACATTAAAATCACACTTGGAAAAAGGTAATGAAAATCCATTAGTTTTATGCCCGTCCTTCCCTACCATGGTAACATAAAACCGACTACAAGCAAAGCTACGCTCAGAGCACAGTAGTGGCTGCAGTGCCCTGGGCAGCCGTACCTCTCCCGAGCACCAGCAGCCGCCTCTCTCCACTTCCCCTGGAGTTCAGCAGCTACGTCTCCTCCGCTACCACAATTTGTCACCCCTGTCTGAGGAAGCTGTCTCAGAACCACGGCCGTGAGAATAACAGCGCCTGGTGGCACATACAGTTGGACCTAGTGGAATACTTCTGTTTTACACCCTTTACCAAAGCAGACATTTCTGTTTATTTGCCCTGTTTGGTTCTCATTGTGAGCTTTATCTTGGCTCAGAGATCAAATGCAAGCTTGCAGAGCTAGTGAGTGCAGACCAGAATTAAAACAAGATGCCCGCACAGCACTTGCCCGTGACACAGTTCACCTTACTAAATATTTTATCAAGATAAGTATTAAGAAACTGAAAACATGAGTGCCTCTCTCTGTCTTGTTTTATAGCATCTAGTTTTGTGACTTCTTGCCTTAGTATGTGTATGAGCTTATAAAAAGCTTACACATGTCCATAGCAGCTGCACCAGGACTACAAGTATTGCCTCCTGCAATACTAAAATTCTAAAATTATGCACTGGCCAGTAGCAGGCTTCATGCTGCACAGGACCAGACAGAGAGACACTGCATTTCTACTCATGATACAAGTGAGAAATTCTGTGTGAAAACACCATTACTATTTGGTCGAAGTACTTAAACTCAGATTTATGCTGTCTTGCAGCTTAGAAAGCTAAATTTTTAAGAAAGTATGAAATCTATAGATTTTTTAAAATTATTTTTATATACACGTTTCTAACACAACCTGAATATTTTGGATTTGAAAGAACAGTATTCTGTCTTGAAAGAAAAGTCAGTAATAGCATTATAAATGTATTAGTAAGAAAATTAGTAAAAAAATTAACATTGCTCCACTTCTAGGAACATTTTTCTTTTTAAGAAGCAGCAGAGTCTCAAGTTCACCAAAAGTGTGTCACTGTAAATCTGAATCCTTACAACATCTTTGTGACTCATGTAAATGCATTTCATGTTCTGCATAGAGTTGTTTGGGGTTTTTTATATCTCTGTGCAAATTTGGCTTGCTAAATAACACAGAATTGGTCCTCATTTTAAAGCAGTTTAGAGATCCTTTAAATTTTACTAGCATCTGAATGAAAATTACCCCACTAAATCAGTACCTACAAAAAGCTTTGAATCTTCAGCAAAGACACAGAAACATGCACCATGTAAGGAAGGCTATGTATGCCTATACAATTTCATGACTGTGCCATTATTGGCTCCATATTGTTTGCATTTTTCCCATAAAACCTATCTTTAGCTAGTATTGGTGCTCCGGTGTTACTTTGTTCTTTGCCAAAATTTTTTCTTTCCTTCATTTGGCACAGAGTCAAACAGAAATAGGTCCGCAACTGTGGGAAATCTTAGAAGAATGAATTCTTTAAAAAATGCTGTTTTTACAAATGGATAGAAGATGGCACCAAATACTAAAAGACAGTCCCTGGTGCATTTCAGATAAAATTAAGGGGTTTCATTAATGTGGTATATTGTTTCTTGAAAGGTAAAATTTCAAGACATGCTCTTTTTATACTCTCACATGTTTAACACTGACATTTCTGCTATCCACTTGAGCTTATTAATGCACAGGCAAAAATTACTTAAGTACCAGGATTTTTTTTTTCTAAGCACCGAGTATCACTATCATTTTTCTCTGAAAGTTACTACACTACCATTAAGTGTTTCAGATCATAGTAGTGATAACTTCTATATGGGAGTTCTGAAACTTTCTACAAAACCCAGTAGAGGATCATGGCAATGGAAGCCTACAGGCATCACTGTTAAGGAAGGCATTTGATAATATCATACATGAACATAGTTCCTTTTATAGACAGAGGTGGAGTTAGCTTTGATTTTATATGTCTAGACTAAAATGCAATGGAAATAAGGTTCCATTTGAGACCCAAACTTTATATTTCCATATGAATGCAAGTAGCACCAGATAATGTAATGTTTCTCTAAATTTTCATTTCCAAGTCCACGGGCCTACAACTAACAGAACATCAGAAATACTGGCTACTCCACCTCACACAGGTGATCAGAAAGCAGGAGTGAGAGGGTGCCCAAACTGACAAAGCTTTACAGTCCACTGTACTAGAGGCACATTAGCGCATCAGTACAGCAATACTTAAGGATAACATTTGCAGTGTACTGCATAGCACAGCCAACGTCACCATGTACAACCCACCAAAGGGTCCATCACAACCAGACCCATGTCTCTGGCTGTCACAGGCCCTCCCACTGACTGACAATGCAAGAGCATTTCAGGTACAGAGACAGTCTCTTCCACAGGCTCCTCTAGAAAGTCTGTCTTTCTATTTCCTGTTCCCAGGGAAATCTGGAGTCATACAGGGATCCTCTTTGGACCTTTAAATCTCTCTGTTACTAGGAGTTTCATAACATAAACTGTGCTGTGTTATTTGCACTTTTGCAAGTGAAATTACTTGCCTTTTTTTTTAATTTGCCTTTTTTCTTTTTTCCCCCCAAAAAATAAAAAGTAAAGAGAGGGATTCACAACTCCATTTACTTCCATCCAGTCTGCACCTTGGAAGAAAAGCTTGGTTCTGTGAAACCACCCCAGGGACCACTTCTGCACCAGAGTGAGTTGTGCGTGGGTGCCCCTCGGCTGCTCCGCCTGCACCCCTGGAAGCAGATGTCCTGTTAAGCTGCTTGGACTTCATACACAGCAGCCTGGCAAGCAGCCGAGTATGATATATTGATATTATTAACTAACTGCTATACTTTAAAGAATAAGCAGGCATAAAGTAACAAGGATTTAAAGCACTAGTAAAAAGTGACTTAAAGACGGATTTGCACATTCAGCAGCAGACTCTTTTTTACAATTATATCAATCCAAAAACTGCATGTTCCTTCTCTATAAACTTTGTTTATAGTCCAGGATCTTCAAAGTAACAATGCTACTGCTGGCAAACTGCAGCAACTCTAATTAAAATAACTTTTTTTTTTTTCTCAAGTGCTGTAGTCTTAAAGCAAAACCTCTATCTATAAGACTCAGGTTAAACTGTAGCAATTTTAATGTCTATTTAAAGCATTTTAAACTGAGAACGGAAAATAGCATGTTTTCTATAGCATGTGCTCTCTCTCAAGAGACTGAGCATGACAATGCCTCAAGAAAGAACTTCATTAAGATACACCTAATAGTGACATTTTAATTATTATTATTTAAATCCAGAGAGGTGAATAGGAAGAGAATCAAACCACAAAAACAGGAATCTCAATTTCTTGCTTAAATATTTGGGGGGTGGAGTGGAGGGAGGAACTCGCTTTATATTCATATCTCACTCATATGCTTTTTTATCCTACTCCCCAATTCTTTCTACTTCTGAAGTAAGCCACTTTTATCTGACAAGTCAAAATATTTTTCTTCAAAGCTCAGTTGTGTGTCTTAGAGAAGATTTTGCATCTGAGCAGCAGTTCATTCCACTCCATTTTATATAGGGAGTATCCCACACTCCAGAGACTATGAGTCATTGTGCCATTGCAGCTGTGACTCGGAGACTAAATTATTATTTTTTTTACTGTATATGCAAAACGTTTCTTAGGACCATGTGCTAGTCTTTATTTATTGGTATGATCTAAGTATTTCCAGAAAATCCCATCTGCTACTCAGGAGTTTGGAGAGAGGGCTCTTTCTCATATATATTCCTCATTCCCTCTTAGCACACACACTCTCCTAAACTTTCCAACTATAAGGAATGATATAGGGAGACATTTCTGCTAGATAAAATGAATCTTGAAGATACTTTTCATGCCAGAACAAATTTCCCTCCTCTGGGTTCAGCATCCCTGCTCAACATTTTAGGTCCATTTCTAAAGTCTTAACCCTTTGTTAGCACTGAGCCCTGAATGGAATTGGAATAGGCATGTGCTATGATTTCAATTATAAATAAAACTATTTTAAACAAGAGACAAGGACAAGGACATGAGAATCTTCATAGTACAGACTAAGCCTTTCTGTTTAAGGCTTTCTACATTATTTTTAGAGCCTCAGCTCATATCATACCGGAAGTTAATTCACCTTTCTGAGAAAGGATGGAATATTTCATATAAAGCATGAAGATAAAAAAGAAGAAAAAAGAAAACTAAAGAGGCACGCACATCCAAATGCTTGAAATCAGTGGCATACCTTGGCCTGTCCCAAAAGGCTGCCACTTAGGCATTTAAGCCTCATGTTAGTTATCAGGGGGTTTGGGGTCTTTGGGTTTTGTTGTTGTTGTTGTTTGGTTTTGGTTTTTTTTAACTCTAGATTATTCTACATCTTGGGCAGCTGAGAGGGTCATTTATTGCCACAGTTATGGCAAACACAGCTGTTAATCCTCCCCTTTGCAAAGAGGAATTCTAAAAGTCATTTTTACACACTTTGCCAGAAAGTTTCCAAAATAATTTTCAAATGCTAAGTTCTGGCTTTAATCTAAAGTTGGTCTTTGAAATCAAGGTTGACAGTTAGTCACAGAAGGATTTACAAGGCTCTTAAAGAAAAAGAGAAAATACAAATACATGCAGTAACATAAAATCTCATTAGCTATACATCTCAGAAAAATGAAAAACTACAAACAACAGAGTAAAAAGTCAACACCTTATTCTTATTTTGTTCCATAAGATCTTTGGACTTTGTTTAGAGAAACGAGTAATAAAAATCAATTCAATACATCTGCAATCAGAAAAACTGTAATATAAATTATTGTCTATAGCAACGGACAACTAAATCATGATGTAAATTAAGATATGTTATGGCTTAATTTATATTAAATATATCAAAAATATTTAAGATAGAGCCAACTACTGTAACAATGTATTCTGGTGCAATTTTAATATGAGAGCTTGTAGAATATTTTTTTAAATAATTGTTCATTCTGGTTTTACTATTCCATTTATCCATTTCATTTATTACAAAATTCAGATTAATTTTGGTGGAGTTTTATTTTGTTTGGGTTTTTTCTTTGTTTGTTTTGGTTATTTCAAGTGATGAGTGAATTAGAAAAGGAAATTATTCTCAACTACAGAGTATCACATATCAAATGGTACAGGAACATTAGTTTTGAAATTCTCATTTCAGAAGACTCATAGACTGAGCTAAGAAGGATCCAAGAGTTATAGAAATATTTGTCTCCATGTGACAGAGCCTGATTTCTTTCACTAACATTAAAAATCAGCCTCTGCTCGAAGTTTATGTACCAATGTAAATCACACTGAAATCTGCTGTAGATTCTACAAGATGTACAGCCCCTTTTCTAGACCTTTGCAAGTTGCACAAATATCCTGCCGATCTGCTAGGTCAGCACAAGATTACCCGTGTCATTTAAATCCTGCATTATGGCAGCTGGAGCAGAAGGGCACAGGCAAAGCTGCCATACAGGGAAGCTCACCACGAGCACAGGAGCAGCATCGCTGCTGAGGATGAAGCAGGAAAGGCAAGACAATGGGATGTGTGTACATGGATCCAGTAGTTATACTATTTTATACCCTTGTACACTCCAAATCATTTGATACAATGGCACTGTATGAAGCCAAGTTATGTGAACAAGAACCTGACTAGTTTGTGTCCTTTAATCACACAGATTCTGATCTAAAGTTGTTTTTAACCTTGAGAAAACCCACAATACAAATAAATTGTGTATTTTATTTATTTGCAAATATCCTTTCCACAAACTGGAACACATTCTGTATATTCGATCCAATAATTCAAGAAATTTTGCTATGTACTATCAAATGCTCTTATATTAATATGTAAATTATAATAGTTGAAATGCTACAATGTCGGCATATTCCAAAGGAAAGGCTGATGTTGTGGGAACACAACTTAGATTTTTACCACTCAAATATGAAAAGAATCAGCATCTCAGCAGACCAGCCAGCAGTTCCTTAATCACACCCACTTGACCGTTTGTCCCACCAGTTTAGTCCCACCAGTGGCCCATTCAAGTTATAAAAGTGCAGAATGCAGAAATTAAGGAGCCTGTCAAAAGGTATGCTTCCAAATGAAAAGGCTTAAGATGAGCCTTCTGAATCAATATTTAACTTTCTAAAATAAAAGCGTCTACATTTCCAGTACGTTATTTGCAGAAGTGCTGAGCACTACTGAGCCCCTTCTCTGTGAGATATTGTTCAGTACCTTCGAAAAAACAGGATGATCTTAATTGGGTCTGAGACGTGAATTTAAGACCCTAAGATTTAAAATTATGGAAAACATGTAATTTCCATATGATACACCTAGAAACGTGGGAGGGGGCAGTGGGGAGGAGTAGCACAGAGAGAGTAACAAAGGAAAGAAAAGAACCACCCCAAATTCCAGTTGAATAATTTAGAGAAATTAAATTCATTATATATTTCAATACACTATTTGGAATCTCTTTTTTTGTTAGAGAAAAATTATTTTGTTTATTAATTTCCTATTCCTGTACTGAATGTTCATCAAAGTTATTACATTGCATTTCATGAATACTTGAAAAGAAAAAATTATGAACCGCTAACTCTACTTAGAAAATAAGCCTGAAAATCATGCTCCTATTTTCTAATCTTTGTTTTCTTAAGTCATATGATATGCCTTTGCAGAATTATGTGAAGTATAAAACTAGAGATTAATATGGTTACACTTGGAAATACTGTTGTAATGAAAGGAAGATGTTTATTCTTCCCTCTGAGTAAATTTGAGTAGTTTTCCCTCTCTTTAGTGGAGCATGTTGCTTCTAATTGCACAGATAATATGCCTGGCTTGTAGACTATATCCAAGAGAACAATTTCACTTGACTTTCAAAAGATAATATCAGAATTAATTTCTAATAGTGTTGTCTATTCTTCTCAGATGTAGAATGATGTAAAAATATATCATTTTTGACTATAATTTTATTCATTTTCAGATTATTCGTCACAAAAAGAAAACTGATAAGATACACTCTCTTCTTTTTTTTTTTTCCTTAATCTCTCCTCCCACATCTCATTTTTCCTTTGTTCTCTATCTTCCTCATATTCACCTTTCCAAAGGCTGGGAAAAGGCTGTCTCTACTCAAATATTCTCAGCACTGTTATTACATACCATGTATATACTACTTCATTTAAAAGATTTTTATGAACTCTTCCTTCCTTAAGTGAATATGTGACAGAACACTCTTCTAGCTTCTAAGAAAAAGTATGAAATTGTCTGCATTGACAGAAACAGTGCTCAGGTTCTGAAATAACAGACTAATCATCCTTTAAAAGTGCTGCTTTTTTTGCCTTTGTTCTCTATTTCTCCCTCCCTCCCAACCCGTGTACTGTAAAAGCAGATCATTTCGCAAACGTCTGATCTTAATAAAAATACTTCCATGTTTGTCGTATTTTTCTTAGTAGAATCTTTCATTTACACAATCTGCAAAGAAAGAACTTTGCAAATTAAGAACTACAATTTCTTCTTTTTTATTAATAATTCAATCAACTTTTGTCTGGATAAGAAGAAAAGTTCTTGACCAAGTCAGATATAATCATATACACACACACAGTTAATTTGTGAAGCTCTTCTTTTTTTTTGGCATAAATTCATCAGTTCATGTCCCACACACAAAAATTACAACTGCCTTCAATAATACCACTTTTGAAAGTCACATCCGCAATTAATCAAATGAATACGTACAAGTATATAGCATTTATAAATCAACAAAAAGCAAATGTATTAATTGTAACTTACTCTATCATCAAAACCAGTCTTGCTTACCTGTTTATTTACTATAAGGAGCCAAGAAGTACCAGCAGCAACAGAAACAGTCCAACAAATAAAACACGGGAAGAAAGGACCACTTTTAATTTTAAAATAAGCTAAAGAATATTCAAAAGTACCACAGAGGTACTAAGCAGCTAGTAGTTGCAGGCATTATGAAGGCTATTTTCAAAGTCAAAATACAATCCTAGAGGAGCAACAGCAGAAGACAACAGCTTGTATTCACAATCAAACTCACTAAGTTTCTTACTTAGTAAGAATTTCTAGGAGATAGAAACGAAAATGTCTTAAGAATTGAACAAAATAAATACCATATGATTTAAATAAGGAGCATATCTCAAAGCATATCTTTAATAAACATTTATTATGTGCTTAGAAAGAGTGTTTACATATAAACTTTGATGTACACTCTCTCTGTGTCTCTGTATCAGTATATTAAAATTAACTGTTGACTTTGAGAACACAAGAACTTTATTGAACTATGGGAACTATATTATTCCGCACAATGTAAAAGCACAGATTGAAACTAGCTTTCATAACAAAATTGGTTTTTCGAAACTCAAAAAAAGTGAATTTTTCATTTAATTAAGGTTGAACATTCTGTTAAAAAACCCTGTGTTTATAAGCTCACCGGTTGTATGTTGTTGCATTTCTTCCATTAAATTCTCTAGATTTCTTAAACAAACCACAATATTTCATATTCCTTACAGCTAGTTCCTTAGAAGCTTTATCATTATTTTGATTACTGGAACCACAAATATACACAGCATTTTAGTTACTAAATGACTACTTTTCGTACTGTAACGGAAAAAAAAATTATGTACATTTTATAAAAAATTAGAACTGTAAATCTAGTATATGTTTTTCACAACTAGTATAGGATTCAAAAATATTTTTCAGAACATAATTTCTACTGAACAAACATTTTGGAATTGCTTCAAATTTCTATTCATAATTCTTGCTGAGGATTTTGAAGGGTTCTAATTTATTTGCTTTATTTAACGCAAATATCATCAAAAGTGATCAAGAAAGAGAAACAAGCTTCCATTGCTGGCCTTCGATGGCTTTCATAACTTCAAAATTATATGCAATACAGTCAGATTCTGAAAATCTAACATCTACAAAGCTTCCACTCTCTTAGCTTCACAAGTCTTGTGTCTTCTTCCTCTCCTTGACCTTCAACATGACTATTATAATTTAATAGTATTCCTTACCTGCCAAGCTTCCTCATTATTGTTTTTTATTCAACTTCTGGGCTTACAAAACTATTACCTGTTCCATGTTTTTGACCTACCTCTAGGTGGTACCCCAAAATGTTTCTTCCTACATATTATTGGAACAGGCAATATTCAACAAATTGCATAATTTTGGGGAAAGCTTACATATCTGGTCTGCCAGAGGGTGATCTTGGTATAACTCCTTTGAGATTAGTGGAACCCATGAAAATGGAAAAAAAAATCCCAAACACAACCCCTGCTCCCCTCAACCCAACAAACCAAAAGATCACCTAACCAAACAAACCAACCAACCCACACCATATTATTCCATCCCCCAGCATTTGGACCTCTTTGATTTTCAGAAAAGTTTACTCATTTACTTTGCTGTTTTGTCTGATCAACTCATGATCTGCACTTCTGACTTTAAGAACAGAGTACACAAAGACTTGGCTTCATTCACTGTAGGTCAAAAATCATCCATCATAATTTTGAAGTATACAGTTAAAAGGAGTATTTCAAGGAGTATTTTGCATTCAGTTTGACAGAATTCCCAAAGCCTCCACAGCTTTTGTTGCTTTATTTGCTATATATAGCAAATATGCTACTGAGTCATGGCACAGTGACATATATAATAAAAAGCCCACACATATTACAGTACATAAGAAATTTGATTTCCTTTTGGATCTATATTGGAAAGATATGATACGATGTACAGCAATGTTATCTACGTGGTGCTATATTCCGACATACACAAACTATTTCAAACGACAGTATTTGAAGGGTCCTGCCAACCCACAGCCAGTCGTAATCATGGGCTATAAAATCATATATACTCACATTTAAGAGCAAAATCATTAGATCCAGAACTGCTGGTTTTACCATTGAACAGACTCAAAACACTGGCTGGTCAGCTTTTCAGAGGCTTCACACCATGGCTCCAGCACGTGGTTCTGCTTGATATGAGATAGGATTGGTCATTTTTACAGCTTTGTTAAGCCACAGGAGACTTAGACGTAAAAGTCACTACTTGGAAATCAGCAGCACCCTTTTTTTTTTTTTTTCTCTCTTTTCTTTAAAATATTTTTTAACAAGGCAACTAACAATTTTTGTCCTGGAAAAGGCATTTTTTGTAAGTTATAATTCTTAAGATAGTAATTCTACTAAATTATAGAAGATAATATTTCAATTAATGTTTACTTGTATAAACCCCATTACATTTTGTATAAAAGAAAGTCCAAAGCAGGGTTCCATGAAATTTCATGCAAACAATTCCATAATTTAAATCAAACCTATTTTACTTCTCCATGGACTTTTGTGGCACATCTGTTTACCTAGAGGGAATATCCAAAGGTATGAAAAATATATTTTATTATTACAATACAGAGAAATACCAGCCTTCAAGTAAGAAGGCATCTAACTTCCAGCTTTCTTCTTTAGACAAATACTGAAACATGCATGCATACGGGCACATATTATTTTAGCTGGACTAGGTAGTAGGAAGTAATGGAAGGAGTGGGAAAGAAGTGCAGTGTGGCAACTTTGTAAACAGCTGAGCTGACAGAAAGGCTTGTTGTCCCTTGTTTTCCTGTCTTTCTCTTTGCTCCCAACCGTCTCATTTCACTCCTTTGTAGTGAGTGTGGCACTGACTCCAGGAATCAATTCAGCTCAACTCCCAAGGAAAAAACTTTATAATTGATAAGGTTGGAAATCACTAGGTTGGTGATTTCAAGTGGTTTGAATGAGTACCAGGTTTGAGGCAGAAAACAAACAAACAAACAAAATCCCAAACCTACCAACAAAACAAATCAAACTAAACCAAAACAAAACCAAAACAAAACCAAAATCAAACCAAAACAAAAACTGGAAAAAAACCCAA
This sequence comes from Atrichornis clamosus, assembly GCA_013400975.1. Taxonomy (NCBI): domain Eukaryota; kingdom Metazoa; phylum Chordata; class Aves; order Passeriformes; family Menuridae; genus Atrichornis; species Atrichornis clamosus. The sequence goes on along the minus strand of WBMZ01007786.1, from coordinate 102,007 downwards.
AAAATAAAAATAGAAAAAACCCAAGAGTGTGTTACCACAGGGAGAGATGGGAAGATGCACACAGGGAACAAGGGCCTTTCAAAAACAAGCAAACACTTCAACATGTTCACCATGTGATATGGAACTGTGTCTTGGGCTACCTGATACCACGATAAAAGAAGGTACATAGGAAAGAGCTGCAACAGCAGGCTGTGACTGGAGATTTTACATGCCAAACATTTTCCAAAATTGCTATACTTCTCTGTGCTGAAACATGAGGTCAAACACCCTTTGTGACGTTCACAAGGTTTGGAGCAATGAAGGCTCCTCTTCAAGAGTATGCAAACACAAAGTCTTTCCCAAGCTGGTGCTCGACATTCTGGGGATTGTCAAAGCTATTACCACTCAAACAAGTGTGCAGAGACACCACCAGGTCTGGCAACCTGAATGACATGGCTGCTGGAGCACCTAAGGACTGCAGGACAAAGCAGATACAAAGTGCCAGCTCAAGCACCCATGGATCCCAGGAACATGCAGATGCCCTTGGGAGAACAGAGAAGGGACTAAAGCATCCCAGGCGGTCACATTGCCTCAGTTGAGTTATCCTCATTGCCACAGACCACCCTCACTACTGAGCAATCATATTGTAAGGCTGGATACTTCTCTGAATTGAGCCCTCTTCTCGGAAGATATTGTTACATGAGAGTCATGACTTTTTGGCTCATTACCACAGTAAAGTCCCTGCTCAGGCTGTCTTCAGTACTAGTCAGTTGCTACAGCTCAGGGAAAGAATGATACAGTACAGTTTTAAAATCTTTCCAAAATATCTCTGTTAAATTTTCCAGAGTTCAAACCACTAATTAAATAAAGAGCTTACATACATTTACATTAATAAAATGAGTAGGCTTTTTTCCTTGTTGTAATTACCTCTTTTATTACAAAGGGAAGGAAAACCAGACTTCTACATGTTTTCCCATCATAGAAGTAGTATATAAATTAATTACCATCTTCCCAAATGTGTCAGTTCCACCTGAGAATTTCTGTGATTGGAGTAGAGAGATCTTTCTTTAGAGGCAAGCATGATTAGATCCAAAACTAATCAACACTTTTTTAATAAAAGACATGATAGAAATTATTGCAGATTTTTTCATGGAAACCACTAGATTTTCATTCATCTTTACAAGTATATGCAATAATAACAACAATTATTACTGCTAGTGTACTTGTTTGTGCTGGACAAGGGCAAACAGGAGTAAATTACAGCAACCCATTTCTGAAAGCTACTGTCTTTCTCTTCCATTAATATAAATAAAAGATATTTACACACAACTAATCAATTGTGAACTCTAGCTATTCTCATGAAACACCAAAAAACTTCATAAATGAAACAAGACAGAAGGAACCACCTCCTAAGAAACAGTTGTGATGATACATCAGCCCACGCCATGCTTTCTAAACTGCACAAGGGATGCAAACCTGCACTTTGGCAAGAAGAAGTGAATTGCTTACTATGTGCATTCTGCCATCTATTTTTGCTCAGTGAGGGCAGAGTGCCCAGCCCTGCAGTACTCTGGTCTTGTCATCTCCCAAATGTTTCTTGGGGCAGGAATTGTCACAATAGAGTCTGCTGTTCTTATTAAAAATAACTTTCAACTCTAAACTCTCAACAGCAATTCAAAACCTGTTTCCTCCTTGTTCCTCTTCTTAAAAGTCCTGCCCAGGTGTATCGTACCTAACATCTGCTGTCCTACAGTCCAGATCCTATAAGCCTTACAAATCTACAACAGGGTGGCAGTCAGGTTTCCAAGATACATCCCTAAGTACTATGAAGCATCAAGAAAACCTACTTAAAAGAAAAATTGCTTGACTTTTAAAAGTACCGGATCAGAATAGAACAGGGAAGAGAGATGCACACTTCATTGCCTAACCTCAGGGCCTGACAGGAACTGCTGCGGTCTTTGCAAGCTCTGAGCAGCTGACATTGCTCTACATCCCCCATGAGAAGTGATTACCTGCTATACACCAGGCTACTTATGGAAAGCCTGCTTTACATTAGGCAATTCCAAAGTCAATGCCTAAATTGTGATAGTCACTACAAAGAAAACAAGCACTCTTCCTCCATTATAGGAGAGGAAAAGAATGGAAAGGGGAAGCAGCGATGGATGGAACAGGAGCCAAGTTCGCAGCCTCCCCTGCCCCTAGAAGGTATATGATAACCAGAGAACATGGAGCATCTCTGGGAGAAACTGTAACTCCTGGAAATAAGGCATAACTCCAAGCAGTATGTCCTGCATACCTGTGGACAAGAAAGACAGTCTTCAAGAAACTGGTAAGAATTTGCATGTTATTGTATTGTAAAGGGTAGTGGTTATCCATCTTAAGATGCAGAATCATTCAGGATTTAAATGAATCACAGAAAATACGCCATTAGGTCAATGATCTGTGTAAACAGTCATTTAAATATTCCCCCTCCCCAAAAAAGTAACATTACTTGAAATATTTTTCATTAGCAAGAACATCACTTTGCCTAGTTAAGGAAAAGCATGTGAGCCACTATGATCACAGGAAGTAACAGTGAAATGTGCTAGCTACAGCAAGTACCATGGCATGAGATTTCCTTTTCTGAATTCAAATTAAAGAAATGAAATCATAAAGGTGAAAAATATTTTGTTCAAAATCCTCATCTGCATATATACAGCATATTTTGTTAAAATATTTACTGGGAAGTGTGAAATTTAAGCTAGTTTGCTTCAAATCTCTAAGCTTTTGTACAAACCTGTATCATGTACTTAACTGAAAGAAATGCTAAGGCTCAGTGAGGCTTCACGGTAAGGACTAAGCACAAAATATTGAGAATTACATCCATTAACATTAAAATACAGTCGATGTCATTCAATAACAACAACCCAGAACTTGCATCCTTGTCATGCACATAGCCCCAGTCACCAGCTGGGCACTGCTGCACTGGAGGTGGGACTGTGTATTTGCAAATTTTGCAGCAGGAAGAGCATCCTAGGCATAAGTGCTAACCACAACTACATTGATGGTCCTCCTACTGTACCACTGTCAGACACCACCACTTCCTTAGCTGAAAAGATTTCTCTAAAGATGACTCACTAATGTAATTGTTTTAACCTTGGTAGCCCTTTTTTGTACCTCATGGATAGAGTCGTTGCAATTTACAATTCTATATAATTGTCAAAACAAAACCCACAGGATGGCCAGGACAGAGAGTTATGTCCAGGACTAAAAAGTAGCAGCAAAGTCTAAAGTATAGCATAGTTCCTTGTTCAAATTTACCACTACACTACCCAACTCCTCTTTCATCTTGAGCACTTCCCAGAAAAGGCATCCTGACATTCTAGTCTCACCCAGAATATAATAAATATTATCTGTCATGAAGATATAAGTCAAGGCCATATTACTCTGTTAGTTGCCAAATTATATCAGTTCCAGGATAGACCCATCTTCCCTGGAGAGTTTGGTCATTCAAAGACCAGGCTACCACTTCCACTGGTACTTTGGCATCAAAACTGTAATCAAGGTCAACAAAAGTAATATGTTTGACAATAGCACAGCAAATTGTCTTCCAAAACACTTGTTAAATTATGTTTCGTTGAAAGGGCAGGAGAAACATTTCCAGTGAGCAGTTTATTCAAAACAGAATATCCCTTTAACATTATTTTCCTAAATGTGATACCACACAAGAAGTTATTTGGAACCAGTTGTAATTATCACAAATTTATTCTCCATTTTCACTGTTATTTTAGCCACCTGTTCAAAAACATTTGCCGTTTACTTGCTATTTCTGCTTCCTATCTGGATGACTGGGTCTCTGGTTGTGAAAGCTGCTTCTAGCCATAAAAAACCTTGAAACTGAATATTCACAGGTATCCATTTATCATGGGAAAAGTAAACATTTTACAAAAAACCACATGACAACAACCATTGCTATGCATGAATACCTTCTTGAACATCTGTGGATTTTGTGATATTTGCTTTCTGTAAACATCTGAAACAAAATCTCATTCAGAAACATTTTTAAAGTGGTGTGATTTTTTTAAAGAAGAAACAGTGTAGAGGGATAGAAAAAAATCCAATTTTACTCATTTTGATTCATTTAATCACTTCTAATATGATGCTGGTGCTGCATTAATTCTTCCCTTAGTATGACCTTGTATTTTATTGGTCTCCACCTAAGGGCTTTTTTTAACATACATCTGTCACTTTTGTTGTAATTGCAATTTAACTAAAAGACATTGCAAAAACACAAGTTATAAGTAAATAAACAAAGTTTATAGCAGAAATAAAACTTCTTATATGAATAACTTAGGCTAAATTAATATCATTTAAGAAAAAAATATTTCTTCAGAAACTAAGCATAGAAAACAAAAGGAAAAAACATTAGGATATAAGTTGTGGCAAATTTCTGCTGTGAACAACTTCTTAGAACAGCCAGTCAAATTATGTAAGAATTGTGGATATTGTAAAAAAGAATAGGTATTTAGGTGTGACAGAAAAAGGGACAGGTGGGTGGGTTTGTTTTGTTTTGGGTTTTTTCCCATCTTTTTACACCTGCCAGGAAAGACTTCTTAACACTTGCAATTGTCTGCAATTAAACATAACATTAAACCAGATTTTATTACTGGTCCGTGGAAAGAAGTTGAAATTCCCAGAGAGGCTGTAAGTTTTCAACAGCCTCACCTAAGGGCAGAGAAATAGTCATAACCATTTCTCCAACAGATTGGGCAAGAGCTGCCAAAACCCCGAAGGAAAAGCATTTTGTTTATATCAGCCCCCACTCAGCACGTGGAAAATACAGCTGCAGAGCTGGTTGTCCTGGTCCTCCAGTTTCACACCCTTGTGAACAAAACCAGCCAATTTAAATCTGTGGAGTCACCACCATGACACATGGCAGCTTAATGAAGCAGTTATAACAGATCTGTGACTTGCAGAGGGAAAGAGGCTGTGCCACTAGCGAGTGGAAACAGGAGGCTCCTGAGCTTCCTTCCTTCATGTCATAAAAGCACCATCCAAAATCCAGCTTTTCACTATAACCCCAAGAACATGTAAAAATTAATATGCATGTGCATCTGGTTAATTAGGCTAGTCTTGGGAAAAACAGCTCAAACTTGTCACTCCTGTGGCTGGCTCCCCCACACCCTCTGCATGAGGGTCGCTCTACATTGGCAATTCTATTTTCCATGGAACCAATTTCCCACCACTTGTTTGATGCATGACAGGGGGAACCGTGGCAACTGTGGTAGAGGAGATGCCAGAGGAGAAGCTCTTGGTGGCCTGGCTGGGCAGCTGCCGTGTCACCACCGCCCCTTCTGCTCCAGGCATCAAGCCCCAACAAGGAGCACATTCAGCCCACGGCTCCCTCTGCAGGCAGCCACCGAGCTGGGGCATGAGGCCAGCCCTGGGGGACAGGGGCTTGACAGCTACTGCTCCCTGAGAAAAATTAAGACACCCTCAAGTCGTTTCCCTTGCTCTCCCTGAACTGCAAAACTTTCCAACATGGCAGTAGGGAAGGAAGTAGGGAGAGTACTGCAATACTCATCATCTATTAAAGCCACAGCATTCCACCAGGTAACTATTAAAAAAAAAAAAAAAAAAGAGCCCTTTTAACCAATTCTCCAGCCCACAGGCACCACTTACTGCGTTTTTGGAGGGTTTTTTTGAAACTAAAATAAGCTATTTGATCTGCTCTGAGTATTTGTTCCATGTCCTCAGTTTGTAATGATCACTGACCTGCCCTAGAACCAGGAAACCCTAAAGCGAACAACCATGATGCTGTAAATCCTATGAGCAGTTTTATTTGTGCTTACTGCTGGTCTGATACCTCACTGGAACAAGAACACTGGCAATGCCAGGACAGAACAATTCAAACTCATTTCACCTTGTCCTCCTGCTCTGCTTCCCCTAACAGCAAGGGGAAGTGAAGATGGGAAATAATCCAATATCTGACATGGCATGATAGAAAACTATTCCATTAATTGCAGAAATTGCCACTCTTCCTCACTCAAAATACAAGCACAATTATTTTTTTCAGAAGGGCCATCCTCTCTTCACCTCACCATGGCTTCATTAGCCCTGTCAGCACACATCACCTCTTTAGCACCAGGGAGCTTGTAATGGGAACAGTAGAGCCAGCAAGGAAACACCGGGGTAAGCAGCATCCCTATGCCCTGGGCTTATCCTGAGCCTCTGACTACCCACCAGTTACTGGGCTCCTTCACATGGGCAACTGCTGCTGCACTTTTGACAGGTGAAATATTCCACTGCTACACTGAATGAAAGGCTCCAATGCTCATGCACAGGGCAGGCAGATTGCAGAGCAATTATTACCATTACTGGTAGAAGTTCTTTTAATCTGCCTGGGAGAACATGGGCTTAATTAAAAAAACAAAACACCCCCTCAAATGTCTATTATCTTCCTCTTTGTAAAGAGAATCAACTAAACTATAAACCTGAGACTCTGGCGTGTGTGGTCATCAGCCTTTGGCATGTGTGGTACAGCATGTCACATGAAGGGACTTGCTTCCAGCATGCGCCTCTGCCTAGCAGTTGCCACAGGAATTCGCACACATCTGAGACCGATTAGAAAAAAAATTCAGTCTGAGTTTATAAACCCTAATAATCTCTGAACTGATTTAATATCTTTAGTAGTAGGCTTTCCTGCATTGCTTTTACCTTTTGGAGGTCAGGTTTTAGCTCTTAGGAGGTCAGAACTGCTCCACACATGAAGGTACCGTCACTCACAATTTCATTGCTTTATTTCAATTCTAGATTTACTCCCCTGGCTTTTACTAGCAGACATATGAGGCTGTGAGTGTGATGTGCCACAGCTTCCATCCTACTGTCTCGGCACCTATACATCAGAATGTCATCACCCTTGGTGCTGATACATATGCCTATTTGTAAGCCTCATGGGTGGCAATAGGGTCTCTCTGCTGAAGGTTTCATCCCACATAGAATATTCATTTCTCTGCCAGTGTCCAGAGTGTGATTTGGTAACTGCTTTCTTTACCAAGTAACATTTGGCACTGAGTACAGAGAATTTTTTTTATTGTTTTAATTATGTTGGATAATATTTGTTCAAGTATACATATTAGGTTGGGGACCTCTAGAACATCAATTGCTCAGACATACCTGAATCTAAAAAGTCTTTTCCATGGCTATAATTGCACATATTGAACTTTTTCAGCACTGCCCCTTTTGCCATGCCACTGTCTCTTTTTATCTTGCACAGGTGCATTAATTTTTCACTTACTCTCCGAGACAGGTACTTTATAGAGTGAATTATTTTTCAGAAGCAAATCTATAGTGCATTATATACTTTGAATATAGTTTCATTTAATTTATGAGGCTACTATAAAAATCAGTTGCTGCAGATTTAGTGACTTGTCAATGTTAAAACCTGAAATTTTCAGCTGTATAAAATCTTCTTTGGCGTTCTAGATGTCATTTTCCACCTCTGAGGCATTATTTTGTTCATGTCACTGTATCATGCCAAGTGAGTTGTTTACCTGCTGTTTGCTTGTGGTTTTTTTAATCTTGCATAAAGCTTGCAAAGTCTTGTTTGGGGATTCCCTGCTACCAAATTTACATTTTGATTATAAATTGTTTCCTTGCTATTGTAGCCCGAGTGCCAAATAGCAAGTTAATCTTGCTGCTACCCATTGTCTTAGTGCTTTATGGCTGCAAATTCAGTTTCACTGAGGAACTCAATTTCTTATATCCCATTGCATTTGTCCCCCACTAGTTTCATTTTAATGATTTTTCTCTCCAAGCTTTTCAGGGGCCATTTGAAAAAATTCCCACAGAGGCTGCTCCAGTTCCATTCTTCATTTACATGAGTAAATTCATTAACTTTACACATCTTAACCACACTTGGTAAAGTTAACATACACTTTTTTTACCCTTCTCCTTTGAGATCTTACATATTTCACTCTTTTTTTCCCCCCTCTAAAGTACCACAGATTAATTCCTCATTTAAGGATCATCACACAGGTGTGCCAAACTGTACAACAAAAGAGCATTCTGAACTCTTTCTGCAGTTTCTTGATTACACTTGAATAAGGTATCTTTCCATGGCCATCCTCCTCTTTTAACCACATATTTGGGGGAAGAAGAAATCAACCAAACGGGGTAAATACTGACCTTCAATACACCCTCACTTCAGGGAGCACTCTTCATGAAGAGGATTCCACACAGTGCCAGCTCATAGCCCTTCTTCCCACCACAGCCCTGAGACATAGAAAAATTTCAGGCAAAGAGCCATCAGTCTCCTCTTAAGATCAGCACAGGAAGCTGGGGGCAGAGGGGAGACTGACTCACAGAGGAACTAAAAATTCCTTGGAACTCTGTCCCTCGTAAGGTCATTTATAGATTCCATTTATTGTTTTGAAATTAGGTGCAAGTTTGTTCAAATTTCATCTCACTTGTCTCAATTGACAGCTGATTCCTGGCCACCTCCAGCACCAAACACTTGTCCTTTCTTTTGAGCTACTTATTGCCTTTGCAATTCACAGAGCTTTGAAGATGTCTGAAAGTGCACAGTACCAATGTAGCAATCAAAAATAATCTGCATCTTAATATACAGAAGCAGCTCATAATAGGCAAGTTGTTTAATTATAATGTTCACTGAGGGTGGGTGTCTTTTGTCTCTCAGGCAAACATCAGTTGAACTATAGTTGTATGTCACTTCCAGCTGAAATATTCTATTCTATTTCTATTATTTAACTAAGATCTACTCACAGTTGTCCGTTAGGAACTGATACTGCATATGTGTCAGACAGAAAACACCTACTGTTAGTCACTTTTCAACAGAGAGCAAGAATGGTGTGTTGCCTGAGAGGGACGGAGGGAATTTTATAAGCTCTGCATTTCTGCATATGCTCCCATGATGCTGATCTCTGATCTTTTGAACAAACCCTATGAGTGGACAACCTGACTGGTCAAAACAGACACTAAGCATAATATGTCCCTTTGTCCTTCACAACCATGAAAATAGTGAAAGTGGCAAAACAGCACAGCACAGAAAGATCGTGCAGTAAGTGGTACACATAGCATGTGTATAATAGAAAGGTGTTTTATAAAAGAAAGAGTTCTTTAAAGAATTAGAGCTTTAATAAACACTACTGAGAGCAACACAAGGTGACAGTCTATAAAATATGCTGTTACTTCTGAGTTTAGGAATACAGTGCAACTTGGTTTTTTCTAATTTTTTTACATGCCTTTGAGGCATAACACCACTTAGCTTGTGGAGGAAGTTTCTTAAGGACTAAGAGTGGGTGATTAGATAAAGGAAACTCATCAATTTACAATCATCTATTCCTACAGCATTTTTTCCTTCAGGCCACAACATTCCTTAGCAGCATTCCTTCCTGCACCTTCACCTTGTCCCCAGACAACTAATTTTTTATCTTAGGCTTTAAAACAGTCATATCCCATGCATGTCTTCCTCAAAACCCAAACACTGCTGGAAGTATCATGAGTATGTCTGCTTTCTCAGGGAGAGTTCTCCGCAGAATAACTTTTCTAATCTTACCTTGGCATTAGAAGACAACTGGAAAACACAACTTAGGAACAGAGAGAGAAAAGTGGCATGACTGCCTTCCAGCTCTCTTACACTGCTAACACATTGCAAGTGAAAAAACCAACCCATACTTCCCTAACCATGGATCTCCAAAAGGAACTGATTTCCTAAGCAAACAAAGGCAAAACTCAGTCTCTACATTTCCAATTAACAAAAAATTCAGGAGATTTTACTTATTTTCTGGTTTGATTTATCTCACATGACTTTGATCACTCAAAATTGATATGAGGACTGAGCAAAGTCTTGAAGAACAAGCTCTGCACTCTCAGGGCAGAGTAAACAGTTCTGGTCTGTTTGCACCATTTGAGGTGGTTTTGCCTTGGTTGAAAATATTTTTTCAAGATTCCAACAAAAGCTGTAAAGTTATGGTTTTTCATAAACTGTAGAGAAGTAGATCTCTGAACTGTAGTAATTTACTAGACTTGGCAATGCAAGTAAGAAAGCATCTTGAACCACAAGGATGTTAGGTGTTATAAATATTTTCTGATCATCTCTGCTTCATACATTTGCTTTTTGCTAAAAGCCCTTCACTCAACACAAAAGTATGTGCACCAACAGCAAGTTCAGTACCTCAGAGAAAACAGTGCATATAAAACAGGAATCACTGATTTTATATTCTACCACACTACTTTTCCAGAACACAAAAGATCTTAAAGTTAGGGCAAGTTTGCTTTGGGTTACACTAGCTTCCACAAAAGCTTCAGTAATCAATTATTGCTGGACTCATTTCTGTAAGGAGCCCTCACCCCAAGGGAGGGCACAGCAGTCTTGCTGTGCCTCTTGGCATTCTAGTTACCATGTGGAGAGATGATTTAACACCATTTTCTCTCACTGTCAGAGTAGCACTTACAAATCTCTCAAAACTTGAAATTGAGTCCCTCAAAGGTTAGCCTCACTTGCCATCCAAAATGCCCTTAAGTGCAGGTCTTGGCCAGCTTTGTGGTTCCTCAACACAAGGAAGACCTTCTCGACATGCTCCAAAATATTCTCCAAGTTCCTCTCAAGAGAGGCTTTTCCCAATTCCCTTCCTGACTCCAGCAAACCAAGTCTCAAGAAGAGCTGCTAAAGGGTCCCGTGTCCATCCTGAATCTTAACAAGTTTCTCCACCTATCATCTAAATCACCTCCCCACTCCACTCATCGAAAGTGTTCCCAACCTTGTCTCCCTCACCTACTCATTTTTGAAGGGGCCACCTCTAGGCACACGTTGTGCTTTCTTTGGACTCGCTAGCTGTTAGAAAGAAAGAGCTTGCACTCAATAGTGATAATGAAATGGGCCATGAGGACTCAGTATTTTACACATCTGTTCGTAGCAAGCTTTTTAGTCTTTGCAAAGCAGAGAAAATAGTGGAATTTTAAAATATTAAACCAAAGGGAGAACTATTTCTCTCTACACTTAAAGTAAAATCAACAATGTGTCATACATGACTGCCCCATTGGACTGCTTTAAGCTGTTTCTGAAGCCTGGCAAACTTTGTACAGACACAGCAGCCTGCAAAACCCCTACAGGACTGGGCCGAGGGCTGCCTGCAACTTTCCTTCAAAACAGGGCTGCAACTCTAGAACTTAGCCTTCTGGACCAAAGCTGAGAAGACATTCCAAAACAGAGCTTTTTTTTAAGAAAAAACCCACCAATAAATAAATGCTGTTATTTATAAACACCGAGATAATTTCTAATAAGCTCAGGTAAGTATCTTGATAATGTTTGCAAATTAGAGTTCAATATTATCTGGAGATTTAAACATAAGGTTGGAATTCAGGAAAGCATTTTGCTACCCCTTACATGGTCACAAGCATCTCAGTGAACTCACTGTTGCTGGGTTTTATCAGATGCAGCAGTCACTGTCACAACTGAAACACATAAGAAGATAAAAGCCATTTAAAAGTACACTAAGACATGGCATTTTACTGCAATAAGACCAAGTAGTGTCATAACATGCAATTCCCAAAGGCTTGCCGCCTTCTGGTTGAGAACTGATTTCAGAAAAGAATTAGACTCAAAAAAAGTTCTGTACATGGCTTTGACCCTCCATGGAAACAGAGAAGGCAGTCCCCTAGGAAAAGCCTGATTTTTGCAAGCATTTTACCTCTGCCTATTCATGGCCTAACCCCTGCCCAGGGCACACCTCCTGTTGCACTTGGCCAGGTGCACTGTAACCTCTGTGCGCAATACAGAGTGGACCCTAAAGCACTGGCAAATTGCCTGGGTGAAAGTATCCAACCGGTGAAAGCATTTGGGAAAATCTGAAAACAGCAGCGTTTAGCAATGATCCACTTCCATGCCTCTCTTTCAGGCATTATTGTGACTTTTACTTGGAAAATAGAAAAACCTTGCAAATATTCTGACTGGAAAAAAAACCTCAGGAAAACACTTCACCTGCTCCTTTGCACAGTTCTGTGGCCTGCAGAGGAGACGGGGCTGAACCCCTTCCTGTGGCTTCAAGTGGGGCCCATTTCTCGGTTCACAGAATTTACTCCCAGGCTCAGCTCTATCACCCACTAAAGAAAAAAATCTCAAACTTCCATGTTTGCCCACTGAAGCTATGTCCCTGGAAAGAACCACAACAGAGAAGCACATCTTTACAGCCCCACACAGATGTTGCACCCCATTCCCCATTGAGGGATCCTGGGCAAGGTTCAAGTCCTCCTATGGAGTATTCATATACAGAGAAAAATGTTTTCCTGGCCTGTTTCAGTTTCTAGCCAGCAGTGTGCTGAAGGAAAGGAAAGGCTCTTAAAGCCCTTGTTGTCTGTGAAGCTTGAGCTGTGCTGTGTATGCATACACACACACACACACACACACACAGGGAAACATATGTAGTAGCTGCAGGATTTTAAAAGCGACTTTCTCATGCTTTTACATGTTGTCCACTTAAATCTGAGAGCTGGTCTTAGAGTCACTCTGAAAACTGGTACATATGTCCCTTATGTGCTGATTTTTAAAAAAATAAATGAGTAAAAGAGTAAAGGCTTTTCACTGAGTAATAAAAAGAACATGTCTTTTTCATTTATGCAGGTGCAACTTGTGTTTAACAGGACAGTGCTTGAGTTTAAGTAAAAGCATGAAATGTCACTTCAGCAAAGTCTTCAACACTTTTCAGTGATGACTTAAAATTACTATTGAAAGGTAAACTTGGTTTTACCACTATGTTTTAAAAAAGGATAAAAACTTTTCAAAACCTCCGTTTACTCAAAACAAAGGAAAAGTATATTTCTTTCTAAACAAGCAGCACTTAAAATTTTAATCAGATGCCATTTTCAATAATATAATAATATGCAGAAGCTTTCAGGCCTGGCAGTTATTTGGACAGCTGTCAATCAAAATGTCTTACAGCTACCCTACCGTGTCAGCCATCAGCTAACCCACACTTTCCCAGGGATGTCTTAGTATGGCATCTTTGTTCTGTTTTCAGATAAACAGATCCAATTTCTCAACAAACAGACTGCTACAGTCCTTTTGATAACAATGTAATAATTCAAAACAAATGATTCTAGGCTTTGATGATAGCACTTTTATGGGTCATGAAGAAATCCTCCCACCAACATCTGTTTGATTTTATCTACTTGAACTTTATCCTCCAGTTGAAGATTTATAAGCTGAAATCATCCCAGCCTATTAAAGTCAGGCTAATGTTAAGGCACTTACAAAGAGAATGAAAGTACATTTTGCAGTCATCCACCTTTTGAAATACTGCAGTGAGGAAAAGATATCAAAAGTTTGAGATACGTATGTTTAAATATACTAGAAGTCTGCATTCTGCACAGAGCCCTGAATGACTGAAAGATTAAGGAATCTAACTGTTGCCCTACTGTGGGGGCAAGTTATTTACAGAACTATTATTTAGAAAGACAACATGAAAAATACAGATGTTGTTTACATTGAAAGCCTGTTTTCCTAGCACAAACCACTATGGGTGATGGAAATTCACTCCAGATTTGTTTCCCTCCCTCTCTCCTAATTTCTGCCTACACTGTAAATGAAAAGCATGACAGGAGACTTATTAGAGTCACTTGTTATTTATTAACTAGATGGCACAATTTAGTCAGGATGCTTTTTAAATTAAAAAAAAAAAAAAAAAGAAAAAGCAAGACTTTCCATGAAGAGTCTAATAAAGCATGCCAAGAGAAAGAGTATTGCACATTGCCACCTGTAAACAGCTTTCAGTGAAAGCCAGCAAAAAAAAAAAATAAAAATTCAGTGTTGTCCCAGTTGCAGAACTTTTCCAAGAAAATAACTACTCTTCCTGTGAGTGCTAACACTTCTACAAACTGCGACAACTTAGCAGCTGTTTTCTGAAATATTCTTTTGGAATAGATTTGTTCAGTGTATTCCAGGTGACAGTTTTTTTACCTAAAAATACAATACCAATTATAGTATGCAGCATAGTGTAGAACATAAATGCATACTAAAATTTTGGACTAATAACAATTAGTTATTACATGGTAGCTATTTGCAAGAGGAAAAATATGTACTGCTATACCTCGTGTAACATCACTTGGAAAAAAATATGAACGTGTTAGTATTTGAAGGTGTGTGCCTCAAGAAGCTTAACCTTGTGTCTTTAAATATATTTGTGTATTTACACACCCCTACACGTCTGACAGTCATCAGACCCTCTTTGAATGAAGCAACTCAAACTTGCTTTACACACGCTCAAACTATTTTACTACAGCAGGAAGAGATGACCCTGTAGATTAAAGGATGCCCTTATCACTGCTAATGTATACAGTACCACTGGAAATTGCACTGACTCAGTTCTAAATAAACCACTTGGCCACTTTTCCACCAGTCTGTAGCAGGAAGATATGCACACACTAAATTGCATTCTGTGCAAAGAAAACGAAAATCTGCCTAAATACTAAGTTCTTAGAAGCTCCATCACAGAGTTTACTGAGCCACAGTGAAAGGAGTAAAGTTGGAACAGCACTGTAAAGGAGGCATCCCTGGGAGAAGTCAATCATACCTCAGGAGAGGTTGCTTCACCTTCTGTGGCCTGCATGTCCCAGACAGAGACCTTGGCCATGTGCTCAGAGTGGGAGTCAAGCCAAGCTTGCTGCAACAGCACTTGATTTCTCAGACACATCCCATCCCAGCCCCTTCCTCTTCCCCAAGTACTGAGAGGCAGCAAAACTGCCAAGGCCAGCAGGGATATGCACACTGCATTCTTCCCATCCGAGGGAGAGGCTCCCTGTTACTGCTGGAGTAAGCACTGGAGAGGTGATGCTCTGCCCACTCCTGGGATTTCTCCAGGCAGTTATTTTTGTGAACGGGAATACATTCCCTTTCTGAACAGACAACAGTCTGAGTTTTGCTTTGGGTATTTTGAGGGGTATAAAGAGAGGGAAGGGGCTGAAGGAAAGGGACTTTTCTTTTTCTTACAGGAGGAACAGCTCAAAAAGGCATGCTTAAAACTCAAGTAGCAATATAAAGGAGCAAAAGAAGAGGGAGACTGAAAATCCTGCATACCTTCCCTTTGACTGTCTGTTGTATGACATTTACCAGATGAGTATATGTAAAGTACTCTGTAATTAAGTTCATCTGATCATAATAACTTTTAGGAAACTTCAAAAACTATGTCAAAACCCAGAAGCCAGAATAATTTGTATTTATTCTAAGTAGTTGAGCATGTTGTTCGAGCATAAATTACACTTTTATTTATCATAAATCAAGCCAATTTATTTGGTAGGGTTGTAGAACTACATTTCAGATATGACCTGCCCTTTGCTTTACTAACTGTTTGGAGACCCTTCCCATTTCCAATGCACAGCACATGTCCATGTCCCTGACCTGCCCCTGCTCCTGTAGCACCAGCCAGACCCACAGCCTGACAGAGGAAGAAGTTCAAAGTTGAAAGCCCTGCAGGACAAAATGACAAGTGAAAATACCAAACTCCATTTGAACTTGGGCTCTTCTCAGGCATAGGTTCTGTCTCAGGCAGGAACCAAATTCTGCAGTGGCCACATCTTTGCCATATCATTTGTGTATGCTATGGCTGCTGCAGTGCTAATGAGAAACCTGCCCCTGTCCTGTATTCAGGGTGGAAGAAAAAGAAGATTACTGGGGAGAATAAATTTAGACACCAGTGTCTCCCCTCAGCAGTATTTCAAAAAAATAGCAAACTCCAAAAGCTGTACATTAATCTCACCAGAGAGAACTAAAATAAAAAAATATTTTTTTAAAAAAGTGTCTGAAAACACATGGGCAGGGTTGAAATTCCTCCTATTGAAATCCTAAATTAAATTGTGCATGTTTCCTTCTTCTTCCCTTTTTTTCTTTTAGACCTGTATAATTGTTAACTTATTGCTAAATACCAAAATATTTTTTAAATCCTCGAGAATAAGTGCTGCTGTGGAAGAACAGCTGCAGCCTCACACCTCACACTAAGCTGAATTCATCTTCTTTAGCCAACAAATCTGAATTAAACACTCATGGGAGAACCCAGACTTATTCATCTCCATTTTCTCCCTTCATGAAACTGAATAAATAACATGTGTTTCCTAAAAAACGACATAATCATAGTTTAATGCTGGAATGGGTTTGTAGCAACTTAACTGCCTTACACTTTAATTTTAGCAAACGGCTGAGTTAAAGAAACAGGGGTGCAGGTGTTGCCCTCGAAGCAGCATGTGCAGGTGTAGGACAGAGAGCAGCACCGGCAGCTGTACCCCCGCAGAGTGGAGCGCTCCTCTTTCAGGATGCCGATTCCCCTCAGCCAACATGAGGTGCAAACGCCTCTGTCTCTCTGTTTCCTGTATTTTTAAAACAGAGACACTGATGCTTTTCCATCACAACAGGCCACCCTAGATTCTGCAGATTCATTGTTCTTTATTGAAGGTCAAATGCTGCTAATGTGCAGTGTGAAAGATGCATAAATACTTTATTTATTTTTATATTTTTTATTTGAACTACAGCGTGCCCTGGGAAGCAGAGTTTGCCAAAAAGCATAAAAATACCATTAATATGTTCAGATTGTCATATCCAAAATCTGAAACTGAATCTATCATCAGCTGTGCTAGCAATGTATTTTCTGCCAAGTTGCCACGGGTAACAGAAATGCATGATGACAGCAATAAATAACTTTAATGACTGCTGATAATATCATGAAAAGTGCTCTGTGATACACTGACATCATTAGAGGTTTACTAGACATTATTAAGTGTTGTATCGTGCCTCAGCTTGTCAGCTAATCATAGCAAATCACTTGTGTATACACATATTTTTATCCATCTGCAAGTATATGTAAGACTAAATATTATAGATTATACACTACATAGTTTATTCAACTTATTTTTGCTTGAGCTAACTTAAAATAGCAGTATGCCAGTTACACAGCAGTGGATGTAACTTTGGATTCTGCATGAACAAAATACCTTTTCAAACAAAACGGATTACTGTCCTCACAACCTCTCAAGTGACTGTGTGATCTAGCATTACACACTGGAGCCTATTTGTTATACGTGTTTGTCATTTTTTAACCCTTTTCTATTTGGCCCTCCTGGAAGTTTGAAGTATCACCTTCACTGCAAACAAGCCTTGCTGGGAAGATCAGGAATAGGATGACAAGATATTTTCACAAGCACCTACAGCAAGAAGTGTTTCATAACGAAATTGCCTTCAAATTAAATAAATCAGAGGTTGAATGATCTCACTATTACTCTTTAAGTTAGAAAATATTGACAATATGAAAATACTGAAGTGTCTTCCTCCCACCACCCCAGGACTAGTGCTACTACAAAAAACCAAAAAACTTTAAACTACTATTGCTAATGCCATATAGTTCTAAAACACAGACATTACCAAAATAAGTTTAAACATTACATATCCTTTTCATACATGTTGTCATTTCCTCAAGGAATAAAATACTTCTGGGTTTTTTGCATCTGTTATACTAAAACATCCCTTAAAAAAGGGAAAGATCACTATTTGCAGATGTAATATTTTCATATCTGTGATCCACATTAAAGTAAATGTATTCTTAAATGGCAAAATAAAGATTTTAAAACCATGTTTTAAATCATGTATACCTGTCAGAAAGACAAACATGACAAGAACCCTTTAAGAAGTGACATTTAGCAATACCTATTGACATGGAAGGACTTTGGGAAGATGACATAAAGGCTTGCAGATGCACAACAGATCAGGCACTTACATCTGCTTCCTTAACTCACATGTCACCCTTTTCCATCCACCATATGATTTGCACATCAACATGATTACGCCAAGCTGTGTTATACATCATAAAATATATTTGCCTGTCATACAGGTATAGATACTTTTCTTTCTTCTCCTTAAGCAACCATTCCATGTGGATTACATATCCCACAGCATTTAGATACAAGCAAGGGGTTTATTTTCTAGCAACTTCCAGTTCTGAAGTGACACTATGATCAAGATTTATATGTTACAGGCACAATTTAGTTTAAGGGACAAGATCTGTCACCTGCGCAAATTCAGAAAGAAAATATTATGTAATTAATAACCATTTGTGAGCCTAACCTAAATGTAGGGCACAGCATGCTGCATTCACTTTTACTCTCATTTTTTTAACCCTTTAATTGGCCTACAGAAACTTAAACAAAGTTGTAGAAATAGATATTTTTTGCATTTTACTGTATGCAAGTTGCTGCATTCATATATCAAAAAATCAAATACCCCAAAAGGCCTAGCTTAGTTCCCAAAAAATCCCAAAGATGGCATGGTTTGTTATAGGGCAGTCAGTGGTTCTAACAAAAGTTTAAAAAAGAAATAAAAAAAGAAAAGAAAAAATCATTATGCTAATTATGTTGTCTCAATAACAAGTATCTATTAAAAGAACCTGAACCTTCATGCTGTTTCTGATAAAGCTTCTAGTACATGACGAAAGGATTTACAGCTACCAAGATTATGAGGTGGCAGGAGTCAGATCCATTTCTGCACCTCTTCTCAAGGGTCACTTAAAGTGGAGGAAGGAAAGCTTGTGGGGCCTCACTTGGCACTTCTCATGCTAAGAAACTCCTACTGAATTAAATCAAAACCACGTTCATTAATAAGTAGCATCCCTGTTAGGAAGCCTGAATGAGCCTTTTCTAACAGCGAGGCTTTCCTGTCTCTCAGATTATAGTGCTCATGGAGTCATAAAATGACTCCAAATCTCAGACAAGACCATAACCTCCTAAATGCCATCTCTGCCCTTCTTCCTTCAAAGAGCTCTGAATTCATGTGAGCAGCAGCACACAGAAATTGGTTAGTGTTGGCAAACAGCGTGACAACTGCAACACAAACCCAAGAGGGGAAAATAAACAACCCTTCAGTCATCCCAGTCATTGGAGCCATGTGGGCATTTAACATGCTGTGGCTTCCTCAGGTCTTGGAGAACATAAATTAGTGCAATAAGTGATACAATTAATGAATTTCAGCAGTTAGATATAAGCACCAGTAATGTATCCAGGAATAAATCAGGCAGTTGTTAAGCAACAAAGCCCTGTTGCTTTGGGCTATCCTGAATTCCCAAACTCTCCTTGGATCTACTCTTGAAACAAAACCACTTTCCAGAAAGAAAAAAAAAAAAAAAAAGAACACCAACCTGTAAACATATAAGGATGAAATTTCCTCTCAGATTCCTTTCATTCAATGCACCTGTTTCCCAGACCTACCTTGCACCTCCCTGCCAAAGTTCTCCTATTTCTAGGACCAGAGAGAATAATTTTCTCCCTGTCTGGCTTCACGCAATGTCTCCCAATTCTAGCTTCTGTTCAAGAAGGAAAGAATTTGTCTATCTAAACAACTGACCCTGAGTGTCTGCATTTTCAGGCATCATATCTCCCTTCCAAAGACTGAATGAGGTCTCTTCCAAAATCTATTTCAGTAATTTGTGATGAGTGAAGTAATCTGTGCCATACAAATAATGGCAGGTGATACCATCAGGAGTGCAAAATGTTCCAAATATAATACATAAAGAAAAAAAATGCCCATAAATTATCTGTAAATCATACAATTTTGATAACTTCTATCTACAGCTTCATTTTCTACAGCAATGTATTTTAAGACCAGTTCTCTCTAATGCGCATATCTGCCCTGCAGATAAAAATTTGCTCTGTTTAGTAGTTGAGTGTTTGGCCCAAGTCTGCAAAGGGTGAAAAAAAATTACCAAAGCAACAAAATCAGATTACTGCTATTTTAAAATAATTATGAGTGTGAACAGACAAATGTAGGGCAGGAACTTTTTTTGAAAAATGAATGAATGAGAGACACTACTTTGGAAAAGGATTACACTTCTGCCAATTTTATGTCACAGTTATAACATTTTGGGTAAGAGCCCAAAACATTAACAGAACGACTTATCAAATCTTGAACTTTAACGATCTGGTTTCCTTTGTTTGAAAACTTTGAGCTTTGGTTAAAACAGAATTGTGAATTATCAGCATGGATTTTAAACCATTTTAAGACCAGAAGATATAGTTAAAAGAACCCAAATCCATTTGTGCTCAGCTTTGGAGGAGCTTCCCTAAAATTACATATTTTTCCTTTCCTGTCAGGTGTGCTTGCCAGTCAGAGAACAGGGTAAAGCAAAGTGTAAAAATGTGACAGAAGGAAGATCCTGCAGTGATGAAAATATACGTATATTTTAAATACTTAGACCAGCCGATTACGAAAAATCCTGCTCCCTAACCTTTCTGGAAACTCAATCAATAAGGAGACTAGTACATCCATAAAGTGTCAAAGTGCTAAAATCTATCACAAACTGACACAAAGTGCTGGTCCCACACACAAGCAGTTTTCTTCCCATAACACCCATTTCAGAAGCCTTTGTGCAGAAACTTTCTGGGAGCCTCCCTCTGGGCTACGCAGCACAGAGAGAGGTGAAAGTAACCCATATGCTTTGCACCACATGGGAGGAGAGCTGCTGACAGCTGGACCCTGAAAAGCAGTCAGGAGGCTTTCTCAGGGCAAAGGCCAGAGGGGTTACCTGAGGATGGTGTGTACATGAGCTTTCTACCACAGTGGTACAGATTCCAGACCTAAATATAGGTCCAGTCTGTTGCCAGCCTAAGCTCGGTAACCTGAAGCCCGAGGGGCAGCTCCTATGGCCAGCACCCTTCCTGCTGCTCGCTGCTAAACAGCTACTCATACAGGGCCCGCTGCTGGGAGTCCCAGTGCAGCACCCTCCTGACGGCTGGTGACGCTCTCACAACGCCTTCCCTGCAGTCACCAAGCAGGTGGCGAGATGGAGCAGAAGTTGCCTTGCCCCGTGGCTTGTCCCCTCAGGAACCCATCTCGCTCAGATGGAATATTGCAGTGCAGCCTTCAGGCTGTTTGAACGTCAACCAGACAGAATCACAACCCCTGATTCATGTGACCTTGAGCACAGCAATCCCTACTCACGTCTCCACACCTCAAAAATTGCTCTGATATTTGCTATGTAAAATCCAAACTTTACATAAATCTCAGTAAAAACTGGATTCTCACTGCTAGGTGGGGGACAGAAATCTAGAGAAGAGTTAAAGCTGTCAAGAACAAAACAGCACAGAGCAAAGATTTCTCCTTCAGGTTCTAGGAGAGATTCCAAAGCACGAACATGCCTCATTTATTTTGGGAATTCTTTACTAGGTGGGGGTGAGATGTTGGCTGGTACTACATCTTCTCTTCCCCAACCTCAGCAGCACAGATCCAGCTCCTTTGTTTTTTAGCAAAAGCTCATATATCTGTGATGCAGATAAAATAGTAAAGCTAGGAAATAAACCTGGGAAAAAAACCAACAGATGACTGTGGAAAATAAGTATCCAAAAAAATAAAGATGGAGGAGAAAATCAAAACATAAGAGCACAGTGAAAGGGAATCAATCAGTTCCAGACAGTGATGTGCCATAAGCAGAGGCTCTCAGCAAGGACTGAAGACAACTCTGATTTTTAGTAAGTAGACAGGCTCCAGAATAACCCAGCTTTTGAAATACATAATCATAAGACTATGCAAGAGTCTGATGAAGACCAAGTTGAGCTCTTCCACCTTCTTTGTATGCAGCTCTAAACCCTTCCCTTTTTTGAATCTTGACATTTTGGGTGATGGCAGTCTAGAGAATTAACTGGTCCTCATCCAGGAATTGTCCCAGTTCTGTTGCAAAACACCCTCTCACTTAACACCTGCTTTCCCCAGATACTCCCAGCCATAAGCTGCTTTCCCCAGCTATCAAACAGTCCCCTCCAAAAACCAAGTAACACAAGAAAATCACCATCCTCCAAATTACCAGCAAAGCCCTCTGGAGCAATCTGATTTTTAGAGTGCCAATAAAATGCTACCCAAAACTGAGGTAAAGATAAAATTCAAATTTTTCAGCACCACAGATTTGTTTATCCATATTGAGTAACATATATTGCATTAAAAGTGCATTATGTTTCACCAAATTAAAAATTTCATAGCAATCAGTAACATAGATAAAGGAATATGAGAAAGATAAGAAAAGCAATGTGGTGAATGGAACTTTTATATGTATTTTGTCTTTTCTTTTAAAAAGGAAAGACACCTTTATACTATAGGTCTTGAATATCTTTGAAGAATTATTCCCAGTACTGCCTTAGGAAGGGTACCAGGGAAACATATTATTCTGCATAGATGAATTGCTTCTCTGCATATTTTCCTTAAGATTCTGGAGCTCTTGGATTATGTTTTGTAAATCAGTTAGCTTCCTAGACAGAGATTAAGGTAAATTCTGCTAAGGACTAAAAGTTGACTTAGAGCATTAAGAAGGATTAATGTTTAGCTGTGGTGAAGCTGAAGTACTAGGTTAGCATGTTTACGCAGTGCTGTAGATCACAATTAATCCAAAATTAGTATAAAAGATCAACAGCAACTGCTCTTGCATGCCAGCTTGGCTTAGTCCTAAAATCAAGACTTACTTTGGGGGCAATCTGTGTGCAAAGTTGCCATGCATCTGCCCTAATAGGTTTAAAGCTTTCAGAGGAATCCATGCATTTTAAGTGTTTAGCTTTTTTGCCC
This sequence comes from Atrichornis clamosus, assembly GCA_013400975.1. Taxonomy (NCBI): domain Eukaryota; kingdom Metazoa; phylum Chordata; class Aves; order Passeriformes; family Menuridae; genus Atrichornis; species Atrichornis clamosus. The sequence goes on along the minus strand of WBMZ01007786.1, from coordinate 79,455 downwards.
TCTGCTTTGAGAAAATAAATGTAGAAGTCAGTACTAGAGATGCCTCTGCTTTCTGTGTCACAGATCCATCAGAATAGATTGGTGCTAGCAGTGAACACAAGCAAATACAATTTCCTGCCTTACAAAGAAAAGGTGCTTAAAATATGTCCTTTCATTCATCATCAAAGATTAATAAAAATAACAAAAATAGATAGAAGTACACACAGATGTCCAGATATATTCATGTATACAGACATGGGCATCTATTTTGAAAAATATATCTGTCAGTTCTGTAACTACAGAAAGTGTATCTATAGTAATACATTGAAAGATATAACAGGAAGATGATCTTAAATGACATGTAACAATATAGTTAGAGAGCTAGGCAGGGAAAAGGGGGGCCTCTCTACTTCAAAGTCAGTTTAAATGATGATTTCTAGCTCCCTCCAAAACCAGCAACATCTCAGTGGTCTTGAGAACAGGAGCTGTGTTGCAACATGTTGTGTGTAACCCAGCTCAGACTCCTGGTGCAGCCTGTCTTGAGCCTGTCACGGCTGACCTGTCCCAGCTCTGCGTCCCTACAGACCTGTGCTCCTTAGTCTCAGGAAAGGAGGGCTGGAAAGGCCAGGAAAGTAGTCTGGAAGGGAGCCCACGACTCCAGCATATGGATTACCACACCTTTGAGGCCACTCAGAAGAGGGCAACGTGTTCTTAGGGGCTTAGAGGCAGTGTGCTTAAGGAGGCTGCACTGGAGGCAGCTGTCACTGGACAGGGTGGTCCTACCATTATGGAGTCAGTATGTCCAGCTGCAGGGTATTAATTGCCCATAAAACAGAGAGCAGGTCCAAACAGAGATCTGACTAAACTGCAATATGTGAAATTAAACAGGTGAAACTTAAAACAAACCCATTGAGTAGGATAGAAGCCCTGCTCTCTGAGTCAGACTATAAGCACCTTGAATTTTTTGGGAGGAGGGTCCACCATGGGTGTTTGGGGACTTTTTGTGGTTTATTTATTCTTTTTGGACAGAGCCTTTTCACCTGCATCCAGAAATACATGGTTTTGCTTACAGTGTTGTATTACTTTAGTACATGAGTACAATTACTACTAATTCTGAAGCTCGCTGCTGAACTTGGTAACTAATTAATGATCTTTTCATCTTTGATTTCTATACTAATGAAATATGAGAAACAGACATACTGAGCATCTATTTAATTGAATTTCATTACAACGAAATACATTGAAACCAAAGGAGCAGTGCAGTGTTGTATCAGGAAAGACATCCTATACTTATGTCAATAGCACAGAAATTGCCACATTTTGTTGATGCCAAACCAAATGAGTTGAGAAATTTCAATCAAGTTGCTCTGTGCATGTCACAGCTGCAACAAACATTCTTGATGGGGTGTGCCCAGCAGTGAGGGCTATTTGCAGAGCTGTTTGCTAAGCAATTTTTTCAGTTACTGATACTAGACTTGCACGACAATTCATTGCTTCCAGTGACAACAGAATACTGAGACATCTGTGCCTATATCTAGCTAACCACATTCAAGCTGTGATGGTGATGACATTTGTGAAACTTGATTAAACTTTTCTTTAATCCCATTCTTTATTTTAGAAACACACACGCGAACAATTTCATATTCAAGTCTTAAAGAAAACTCTAAGCTAATGCAATGTGGCCTCTTGCAAGAAACTTGAAAATTCCAATTCTGAGGCCTGTCTCCAAGAGACACACAGGGCTTCCTGTTTATGAGACAATTCATGCCCACAAGCTATGTACAGAAAAAAAAGAAAGAAAAGTAAAAAAGAAGAGGGATGTAAACATAACCCAGAGAAATTCACTAAAAATTCAGAACAGCTCACTATGGGCTTGTGCTGGATTCTTCTCTTTGGTTCTCAGAGTTCTCTTTACTAAAACACACATCATCTACCCCTGAGGAGATTTTTGACCCACCACACTCACTCAGGCCTTCAACTTTTCTCTAGTGCACTTGTGGAGGGACTATGGTGGGTGATTTTCATATGATAACCCCATTCTTCTTCACTACCTTCAGCCTTAAACAAATGGGAGAAACTGCTAAAACACACTTACACACCAAACATGGGTTAAGAAAAAAAACTTAATGATTCCTTTTTTACCAGAACAACCCAACGCAGGTATGTCATCTAGTTTCAGAGAGCTTCTGCTTTATCCAGTTTTACAGCTGGGTGAATGAAGCAAGTGGAGGTCAGGACACGTGCCTAAGGTCACACAGAGATAAGAGTTTGGAGTGCCTGGCATGTTCCTGGATCACAAACCTTTAGCCATGAACAACGCTACCTGCTTACAGTGTCCTCAGTTTCAGTAGCTACAGGTTTCCTCAGAAAAGGTAGGTTACATCAACTGGCCTGCAAAACCTCCTGACGCTCTTACAGAGGTCACAAGCAAAATAAATCTGTTGTACAAGTTGTTTTCCAGGAAGCAATGCCATCTTTGCCAAAGGTGCTTCCTGATACAAAATGAGGCAGATGTGTACACATATATCAGCTCTGCTCTATATGGTTCTGATGCCTCCAAGCAAGGAGCTGAGATTTTCAACACCAGCTGATTAAGTGAAAACACACCTGAGATGAGGTGGACCCATCTAGATATTAGTTAGCCTACATCTTTAAAAAGCATATTTTTCTTGATAATAAAAGACAGCTCTCATCTGAAAATATTAGGTCTTCATTTCAAATGTTTTTCACTTGTTTTGTTTTACTGTAGCAGAGTTACACATCCTGATTAAAAGAGAACTACTGTTTTGTGGTTCAAAAAGTAAACATGCTTTTCTACAAATCAAAGCCACAGTGGCAGAACACAGAGTGGAGCATGCCAGCTCAGAAAGAAAGGGTTACTAACCTCTGCTTTCAAGTATGAATGATTGATATGCAAATATGGTTTATGGTAATGCTCATGAATATCTGCCTTTCTGGCAGCCCAGAGTTCCCACATGCATTACGCTAACAGATCAGGGCTGTGTGAGGAGGCTTCGGGGGCACATGTGCACATTCAGAGACGCAGTTTGCTATGGAAGCCTTCCAGAAAGCCAATAGCTGCCTTGCACCATAAAACTAAACATATATTTTAAACTACTCAGAATCAACAGAAGCAAATAGTATATCAAATGCCTCTGGTCCTATGCAGCAAGAGTACTGCCAAACCCCAAGGATTCAGGATAAATCATGAGTGGGAACCTCAGATCATGAAAGAGACCTTTAAAGAAATCACAAGGTAGTAGCAAAACTTGGTCTGTTTTCCAGTAACTTTTGAAGGCCCAGTTTTGAAAAGATTCATTAATTCACATTTCACGTAGATTTTTTTCTGAAATACTAAGCTCTAGTACATGCCTTTTTACACAATGCAAGCTGTGACTCAACCCTTGCCGCTTGCCTCCAAGAGCTGTGCTTTTTCTGAAAAAACTCCAAGAACATATGAAGCAGCTTAAATTCTCGATAAGACAGTGAACTAGGAGCAGAGAATTTATTCAAGCAACCATCCATAGCAAACTCTTCTGAAGCCTGCAATAAAACCTCTCTAACTAGTCAAAACGTGTTAAGAAACTCCAGTTCTTCAAACAAGAAAACACACAAATGCTATCCTTAATTTCCCAAGTATTTACCTCCTCCAGTAAGTGCTCTACAACGTTGCAGAGCAAACCCAACTGTTTCCCATTAGGCAACTGTGTGCCACAGCTTTTCTGCACACATGAACTCACAGCCGTAACTTATCACTAGCATTTCTGTGCACATAAACTCAGCTGCAACAGAAGGGTGACCAAAAATAAAAAATGCAAATCAAAAACCAAGAAACCTTAAAAAGAGTTACTGTACCTGGAAGCTCCATGGCAGCATTCACAGTGGAAGCTTCCCTGAGGCAGAGAGCCCAGCACCCTGCTCTCTATGGCCAATCTGTGGACCTGGCCCCAATATTCAGATTTAAAGAGACAGAGGAATCAATGTACAACTCATCAGCTTTTATCCAGGTTGTTGTACAACAGACTATTTTTTTTTAAGGAACTGTTTTAAAAGAGAGTCTACCAATAAAGTATCACACTAGTGCACCTTGGTCTCTCCTTAACCAACTGCAAGAAAACAAAAAAGTAGCAAATCACAAGTATATATCACAAGTCCTAATGACTTGAACATGTGTTTGGAGCAAATGTAAATATTCCACTGTCTGAATGAGCAAAGCTCTTAAGTGTAGGCTTAATTTTATCTCTCCTCAATAAATCATTTTTAAGAAAGTACCTAAATATAAGTCCACATTGTACTCCCATAAATATTAATAGGACTTAAACCTGTGCTTAAAATTAAACATGTACTTATGTGCTTTGCTGAACCTGACCAGGAGACACTATGACTGTGTGAGTGGTACAATCTCTCAGACAGATTGCTTATGGGACCCTGTACATGCTGTGTGCAGTTCATAGTGAGACAAGTAACTCCAGAGGATCTGAGCCATTAGGGATGGATAGACCCTTGGCAGCAGATTATACCTTCTACTTTTTCTGCTGCAATAAAGTCACATAGAGATGCCATACTGCGAGCCTAGACAAAACCAGCAGTTTTGCCAAGGTCAAATAGATATTTCTGCAGGCGTGTTTAGCTAATGCATGTGCAGGGAAGCAGTGCTGGGAAGCTCACTGATGGTGCTCGGCTTCAGCTGGTATGTTTCCTGCTGCTCCTCTAAGTCAAACCAGGCAGACTGATTCATTGTGGAAGCTGAAGCTTGCCTACAACTCCTCTTTATGCTATCCCTGCCCTCACTAAGAGAGAGCCCCACGGAGGACCAGGAAGCGAGGCTGCTGGGTAGTCCCAGTGGTCTCTGCGAGCGGATGCCAGGGGCCACCTTGAACTGGACATTGCTGGTTCCAGTACAGAGGGGTGGTGTCTTTGCATCTCCCTGTCCAACTCTGTATCCAGNTTTTTTGTCTTCACTTCAACCATCCTACTTTAGTTTTAACTGGCAATAAATTAAATTTTCCCACATCAAGCCTGTTTTGCACATGATGGTAGTTGTTAAGTGACCTCCCTGTTTTATCACAACCCGTGAGCTTTTCCATCTATATTTCTACATAGTCCCATTGAGAAAGGGGACTGAGAAACCAGCTGGGTGGGCATCTGCCAGCCAGCCAAGGTCAACCTACCACAGAGCCTGAGATCTCAAAGCGTCAAGCTGATCCACTTTGGTCAGAATCATCTTTTTTTCCTTCAACTGAAATGAAAGGAGTGATTCAAACATACCTAAATATATAGAGACATAACATATACAATGTACATATTACATTAATATCAAAGAACACAATAAAATGCCATCTATTCATTTTTAAGTATGTCAAGACTATAAGATGATTTTTTTAAGGAAAGAAAATAATCCATTTTGCAAATTATTTCCTTTATTTACAAAATACCGATTATCAAAGAACCACAAAGACAAAACTGGGAACTAAAAATCACAAGAATTTTTAAAAAGCAAAACTGGAAGGTATATGTTAACTTCAGACCTCTTTCCAAAAAAATACTTTTAGGCTAACTTTAGAAGCTACTCATTTCACAGAGAGGCACAGATATGGCCAACACTGTACTAAGCCACACTTAAAGGTGTAACTGGCATTGTAATATACATACGCACATCCAGCCTAGTTCTCCTGGAATGCATCTGTGTTAACACACAGATGTATGGCATTATGAGATTACCGAGATGAGGTGCTTTTGTAGAATGCCAATTTGGCAGCCCTAATTGCAGGAACAGAGATACTACATCAAAAGATCGAGTATATTCTGAATATGTATTTTGAGTGAGTCACACTACCATGGACTCATTCATGCAAATTGTTCCACGACTATGGGTCCCAGTGCCCAGTTCCACCTCACAGATGTGGTGAGCAGTAAAAAATAACCTAGAGAATATCCATTTACACTTATAGTCCTCTGCATTACTTGCTAATTTTATCAGTCTGTCAGAGAGAGTCAGAGCAGAAATAAGAGATATGAAGCCTTTCTCCTGAACTCTACAGCACAAACCTCATATACTGCTGGAATGGTTGGTGGGTGCCTAAACATAGCATGGAGGGCCCACAGACATCTACTATTTAACAGGTTCACCTCAAATTTACATGTCTATTTCATATTTAATATTCAGAATTTGCAAATTTTCACATTTGCAAATTTCTGTTTCCAAATTTACATATTTACAAACACACCATAATAAGACTAAGAAGTCAGTCTTCAAAGAGTCTTGAAAATTCTACAGTGAAATATAAATGGAATACAGTTTGAATTTTTTGTGACCAATCTCTCATTAACAGACAAATTAAGCACAGTTATATAACTTAATTTTTAAGTGGCTGATTTAATTACAATGTAGCATTCTTCACAAAGTGCACTCTTTTCAGCTGAAGTACAACGCAAGTAAAATATTTTAGCACAATATAAATTTTAATATCAATTTCCTAAGAAAGACATTAGGCTTTTTTTTATTACTAAAAAAATATGAATAATGCCATCTCAGAATCCGTTTCTCAGGGGAAAAACAGAGAGCTAGTCAAAGAGATGTCTTTAAGCAGCCTAAGGGTTGTATAGAGCACAGATTTCCATGACAATACGGTTAAACTACATCTTCAGCAAGTGATCAGAGCACCAAGTGGCACAGAGGCCAAATCAGGGCACAGACACCTTGAAGCAAACAAGCAGCTCTGTGGCCTTGAGCACATTATGGGAATCACTGGTGGAAAAAAAATTCCAGTGGCCCCCCAAGATACAGATGTAACTGGAGGTGGGAGCTTGAGTCAGGATCACCTCAATTCAAGGGGCAAGATGCTGTCAATAATCTGAGAAAGCAGTGACTCCTGGCCATCATCAGGTTTTGATGGATGAACTTCAGCATCCAACTCGGGAAAGAAGAAATGCAGCATACCAGCACTCTCATTTGCACAATGAATTATTATATCGCAGATTTTCTAGTTTCTAAAAAAATGCAAACTAAATGAAAACAGAGCAAAAACTGAGCAGCACATCTGTTCCAAGGCAGATTCTTTCCTCCCAGGGAGTAGGCCAAATTAAAAGGTTAATAACAGAATTACTATGCCTCTCCAGTGGGTCGGTTTTTAGAACAGAGAGGAGGCTTTGAGCCTTTGGCTCAGCTGCTCACACAGAGCTGGAAGCCACAAACAGCTGACTGAGAGCAGGAGGAAGTGGGCACTGGATGCTCTTCTATATGAGGGGACCTCAGACACAGAAACCCTACATCCAGATGAAAGGCCCCCAGTGGAGGAAGAAAGTGTAATTACAGCCAAAGACTGCCCAGACCAACTACCTGAATTCCAGCCTTTCTTTCTCAAGTTCGTCTTTGCCTCCAGACCTCAGGTCTATAGCACTTCCCCAGCTGACCCCACAGCATAAACGGTATCTAAATCAAAGTTCTTAAAAAAAAATCCTACTGACCCCCAGCCTTCCTGGGGCTAGCTTATTTCTGATTCCACTTTTGGCCAATCTCTTTTGCATATGCAGATCCTCAAAATCACAGATGAACTTCATGAGGTAGAGCAACAGAGGCTGTATATGGTAAAACACCTTCTGCTTATGCTGATCCAAAAGATATTTGTCACCAATGAGCAACAAAAATGTTTTCAGCCTTTCCCCATTCAAAAAAATCTTACCTCTAAAATGTCCTTAGCAACGTAAGTGCTACTGTTTGAATCCATGGGATCCAAGGCACCCAGCCTGCTTTGAGAACAAGCCAAGGAAAAGACCTAGCACTTCTCGAAACCATTGATTTTCCAGTCTAAAAAGTTCTTCTGCATATTTTTTCGAGTACATGGTTTGTCTCACTGTATTTCCTGCTGAATAACCTGTAATTTTGCCAGCAATTTAAAATGTGCAAAATGCTTAGCTTTCCTGTTGACATAACTCACAGACTGAGTAACGCAGAGGAAAACAGCCTCAGTCCACAAGCTATTTGGCGTCTGAAACTTGCATGGATTTTTGACACACGCAGTTTTCCTAATACAAGCAGAGATTCAGCCTGATATTGAACAATACATCTCTTATTAAACATTTACCTCAGTACGTTGGCATTTTCATTTTAGTTGCCAAAATGAAAATTTTGGAAAGATCTTCACCATTTTACTGACCATTTATCTATGTTTACCAGTGAGAGTCTTCCAGGATGAGGGAAGCCAACAATCTTGAATTAGGACTGTAAAAATGAGATCATACCACACATTAATTTACTGCATACGGCTGCTCTGCAAAGTTTGCCATCACGGCTCTAAAATTTTATTGCTGTGTATAATATCTGCTTTATCATATATTTGCTAAATTTTACAAATAACTCTAAGAAGCGATTCTTCCTACAGCTGGTTCATCCCTGGGTTTAAGATTTGGCCTCCATTGTAGTGAAAAGAGGAGGTGCAATGAGGAAAAATGTATCAGAGAAAGCTGACAGAAAAAACTACCATCAGTAATGTCACACTGGAGTAAAGCTATGCATAAATCAGGGGTGCCCTAGGCTAGCTTGTAGTCTTCTAAAATGAATCACTAGTGGCTTGTCTTGTACCACAATTACCAATATGGAGAGGAAAACACTTCCACTAAAAATCTGAAGTCTACAGTATTGCATAAAGTATTCATGCAAGAGAGTGATTTTGTAAAGAAATCAATAAGCACGCATACACCACTTTGACACAGCTTATGACTATAGTAGTACTCAGTAACTTAAGGAAACAGAAAAATTAAATTAATTCAAAGTTTATATTAGATGTCAAATTGAGTTGCATGTGTGGGCATGAGGAGATGCATAAGAGCACCTGAATGTTTCTTTGGCCATGAAGTGCTTAAATCAGAAGGCATCAAGATTGACAAGATAAATACCTGGTCCAGAATTGCGAGTCTGAATTTTCTGCGTTCTTTTCAGATCAGAAAATAAATCTCTAATCCAAGAACCCTATATTTGATGATAGTCCAGGTTACCATGAAAGACTGGCACAGTGAATCTATCTTTCTCTTCCAAGAGAAGGAGGGTTAATCCTAAATCATTGGTGGGAATTGTATATAAGCCTGTGTCAAGTTCATTTCTGTACATACAAGAATAGATTGTGTGCACTGATTAAAAAAATAAAACCAAGACTCTGCTCTTCCTCTTCTATCTCATAGCTACACTCCGTGGAAACTTTTCTAATAACTTATTGCTGAAAAACCACTCCATATATAGAGTTCTGTGAAAAACTTTTTTTTCATTCTTGAAATATTTCTATTTGTAAAGAATAAAAATATTTTTAATACACATATATTGTATTTAATTGTTTTGGTAAATAGAGATGTGGAACATTTACGGCAGAATAATTATTTATTCTGACTCTGGCACAGGGTGGGGCTTAGTGTATGATTCGATTTTTAGTAGCTTGTGAAATTCTTATAGAAAAGAACCTGAAATTTCCTATACAAAAGTTTATACTGTCATCATGTGTTTAATTTGAAAGATTTTTCTCAATAGTATTTCAATAAGCTTATCCTTTTCTAAAAGCAGACTATCACATGCACATCATACTCATCTGTCAGGGCATTTGTACAAAAACATTTTTTAAGGTAAAATTTTTTAGACAGTAGAATTGAAAAATTGGTTACAGTCTTTAGCAAATAATGCATTAAAATTCCTTCAGTTATGTTCTTATCAGCTTAAAAAGAACCAAAGAAAACTGATATGAAAACAAGGAGACATTGTGTTATGAATGAAGCCTGGTAAATTGACTCCTTTTCAGAAAAAGCTGAAAAACATCGCTTTAAGTTGTGGCGAGCAGCACAACAGAACCTGCTATAATCATATACAGATGATGGGAATTTGTCTAATGTTTTATGGTGAATCGTTGATGAGGCCTGCAGAAGGAAAATTTGTAGAAATAAAATCACCTTGACAGTAAAGCACTAGGGTCAAAAAGCAAAGTAAAGTCAGTGTTCTTAGCTTTAATAAAAACAGTATGATCTGTCATCAACACAGCATTTTTACACTCTTGGACAATGCACTCTGGGAGCTCCTGCTGGGTTTCATTTGATTTTCACCAAAACCAACAAAGGAAAGCTTATGGCTGGTAATTCATTATGACAGCAGAGAAGTTATAAAAATACACATGTTTAGATCCTTGTAAATAAACAGCCCACACTCCAATTTTCCACACAAACTCTTAGCCAGCCTAGGTAAAACATACCTATGAGTTATAAAGTAGATCTGTTGGTTTGGGGTTTTTTTTATATTTGATTTGTTTGTTGTGGAGGAGGGGTTTATGTGGGGGTTTTTTTTTAACTGTGAACCTGAAAGTATAGATTTTAAAAATTTATTATTGTAGTTTCTTGAAATTATTCTGCCTTCTGTGCTATAAGGGTATTCAAGGCACATTTGGGGGAAGAGGCTTAACAAAGTGCAAAGAGGTATTGTTAAATACCTGCAGGGATTGTATATACATTGCATCACTGTCTAAATACTGACTGGGCAAGATCACAAGGAAAAACAAACAGCTGGGTAATTGAAAACATCTATGAACTAGATGATCACAGAAATGGGGTGATAGGCAAAAGTATATACAACTCACCCCCATTGCCTGATTTTACACTAATGTTAGTTCTGTATGAATGAAAGGTAGGAAGAGAAGAGAGAATACAATGAAAAATAAAGACAGCATTTGAATTTTTCTGTTTTTGAAGCTGCAGTCACTGACAAAATTCTGGAAAGACGGCATATAAAGTTTTATTTAAGAGTAGTTTGTTGCAGAAAACAAAAATAAGTACGGGCATGGATTCGTGCAATCACATTGTCTCCAATTCAGCACAGATACGTAAATCATGTACGTGTGTAAAAAGATAGAGGGGAGACTGGCATAAAGCATTTTGAAGAAATCTAACCTATGTCTAGCTGATCCACACCAGCAGGAATCCTTATTGCAGACACAGAACTACTGACCAAGGGCAATGTGACTGGTACATCTGGTTTAGTTGGTTCTTAGGGCACAAAGCAATGAAGAGCACCATTTCGCCAGAAAAGCCACACACACACCTTTCACCCCAATCATTTAATTAGTGAGATGTAATCCATGTTGCTGTCGCAATGAAATATAACCAAGGTCAGAGTTAGGGGAAAAAAGGGGTTGAAAAAGGAGGGCAAAAACCAACACAAACCCCCCCAAAAACTTTAAAAGACAACCATGTTACCAGAGAGCGAGATCTTTTATAAGGCCTTATGCTGTACCTGGGTGCCTGCTTTGGGACTCCTCAGTGTAACACAGGTGGTACAAGCAGGTCTGCACATGCGTGCATACATATATACTGAGGCTTGAAAATTACCAGCTTTCAGAAACAATTAGCAATTCCATCTGTTTTCATTTTTGTGTTGCTATTCAAGCCTGATGAGTTCTCTGAAATCAGGTAGTTTCTAAAGGTTACTCTGATCAGATATCCAAAGGCACCTAGATGTTGGACACAACTCAAATGCTGTACAATCAATATGACCCTCAATGCTATAATAACTGGCCCTTATATAAACTTTGCTTTATTTATCTTCACTACTTTTCTGTAAGTCGGAGAAGAATCATTGCTACATTTCCGCAGAGGGAGGAAGGGGCTCTGACCAGCCATCCACAGTGCAAGGAGTCACTCTTCACACTGTTGTCAGCAGCACTGCCTTCTCCTGACTGATATTTGAGGGAAAGGTAGTGTTGCCCTGGCAGTTTGGGTAGAGCCTGCTTGCCCAAGAGCACACCGAGCATCCTTGCCCAGCTGAAGACAGGGTTTGTCTCACCCAAGCAGAGCCTGTGCTACTGACCTTGTTGTGACAGTGCATTCCTGGATAGGTGCAAACGCTTGAACAGTTTAAGGCTGCCCAGTTGCCCACCAAGTTGTCAGGAGGGTCTCTAAGGGTCATGCAGGGTTCAGCAGCTGCTCTGCAGGGATTGCAGAGGCATGATGCTTGATTTGAGAGCTCAGGTTCCAACTCTCACTTTAGATATTGCTGTCCTTTTCTCCTGAGATATTTCAGTTCCTACAACCCTTGGGTCCTACAATGCTGACCTAAGCAGTGTCTAAATGCACTTAAATATCTATGATGGAGAAAAGAGATGAAAAAATTTCCTGAGTCCCAGCTGGCACTTTACTAGTCCTTTACTTCATGAAAACCCTCACACAGCACCTACATATTGATACGGATTTTACACATATTTTTCAAATTCATTCTCGATAACAAAAATTAAAAACCTAATATAATATGGAAATTAAAGAGAAGATCTATCTTCACTAGGAAAAAAAAAGTCAACCATCTAAAGAGAGGTTAGGGTGAGTAGTGAAGAGGTGAAAAACTAATTAACCTCATTATACAAATTATACTTGTCCCCAAGAAAGAAATTCTTCTCATCAATTTCCCATCGTTTACGTGGGAACTTTCATTCTACACTCATGCATTTGGAGAAGCAAAATTAATGGTGGGGTTTTTTTTCCCCAAATGCACTGAAGTGTGAGGTCTATTAGAAGCATCTCACACAGCAATCTGGATTCATCCACTTGTGGCTGGTTCTGGCTTTTTGATCTCTTCTTCTGAGCACAGAGAACTGTTCTTTTACACTGACCCAAATTTACACTGTCTAAATTTCAGTTCCCTCTCTAGTTTCTGGAAATTTGATTTGCAACTGCACACATTCTTCTTTTAAACATCTGAAGCATCACAGCTTTCAAAAATAGCAACACAAAAGCAAGACAAAATCATATTTTCTGGCATAATACCTACTTCCCTAGGTATCCATCCAAACCTCTTCTCCCCAACAAATAGGCAAAACTCACATCATTAGCTGAATACCAAGAGAACAAGAGGTAGAGAAGATCAAGATCTCAAATGCAGTTTGTATCTGCCGCATCACTTATAATATTGCATTTTGTTGTCCTATCTGAGGCACATGTTAAGTACAAATGTGTACCAAATTTGAAGACAACTGCAGGAAATACTGAGTTTATGTTATCTTTCCTTCTCTTAAGCCTCATCATCCTCAAAAGACTGGCTTTATTGGGACTTGCCTCCTTAACTACAGCAGAATGGGCCCTTGTGGAACAGCAAAACAACAGGTCAGCTCGTTTCAGACCTGTGCTTCTTTGTTGAACTGGCAAAGATTTCACGTGTAAGGGTAACAGCCCTGAGAACTACAATAACAGTTAGCAATAGTCTGGCCCAGTGCAAATCCATGGGAGCCTTGCCACCAATTTAAACAGAGCCAGAATCTCACTCACTACTTATACATGAAGGAGCAAAAGATGAGGGAAAAGAGTTTAAATCATCTCCCAAATAGGAATGATTGCTTTTCTTTCAGTCCACCTAGAAGGAAAAATGATTATGCTTTTTAGCTGTCAGAAAAAAACGCCAGGGTAATTCATAAGGTATTACATTAACACATATAAAACAAAATGAAAACCAGCTTCAGAGTATGACCTTTCACTCCAGCAAAAGCTGGAGCAAGTGTATCGCAGGCCAAATTAATACACTTTCTACTAGGCAAATAAATTCAAAACAGGGAATCAGATTCTCCTCACTCTGTGTGGAGAAAAGAGTTTCAGCTCAAAGACATCAGTTCTGAATAGGACTCAGAACACAAACTGAAAATGCCAGCACACAACACTGATATTTTTAAATTTTTAAGACAAAAAAAAATTATCAAACACACCAAAATGAAACCCATAGTATTCCAGCGATGTCAAAAAGGGAAGAGGTATTTTTTAAATGTACCTAGTATCACTGCAGTGTGGTCTGCAGTTTTAAAATTAAGTCCAGGACTTCATTTTCAGCTCCCTGGATCTTGATGTTGTATTATCTTCAGGCAGCAAGGCTAGAAATCCAAGTTGCCTAAGTGTACTTGTATACACATAATTTAAAAAGAGGTTTTTAACTGATAGACATGGTCTGGTAAACAGAGAGGAAAATACAATAAATAATGGTGAAAAAATATAGTCACATCCCATGACAATTAAAATGAAATCCCCAAAACCTTAGGAGTAAAATAAATTAGGCTTATACAAAAATGTAATGAGGAAGATTCTTGATTTTTAACTGAACAAATGATGCAGAGAGATTTAATATTGTAAGTACAGTACACTGTATAATGCCATACAAACAGAGGAAATATATTTACTACAGAGGAGACAGTCTGCTATAGCTCTTCAAAAGCAGATATTTAAAGTTTACTTTCACATGGATTTTCACTTTTTGACCTGCTCTTGACCTGAGTAATACTTGCAGACCAGTGAGTTTAAGAAGGCCTGGGATCTATTAAAAGAGTAGTAGCTTGACTTTTACTGACTAGCACGCTGATGCTTTAAAGTAAATGTTATGGTTTGTCACAGGAACCAATTTGGTTACCGTTTGTTCTTCCTGCCCCTGCCTGCTGATATTTTTTCAAGTGTTTTTCATTCTTTAAATTCTATAAAAAAATCTGCATGCTGTTATTTTAAACTTCTGTATCTTTCTTTTGAGTAGTTCATATTTAAACAGTGGGCAGTATACCCAGAGTTTAACCCCAGTGCCATTTGCTAGGACTTGAACTCCACATGCACTACCATTATGCTCCTCTTTTCTGGCCACTCAGTTATCATGGTGAAAGATCCTATTTGCCTGATTTTTAAAGGCATAGACTGTTATAATTTTTCTCCCCCTAAATTAATCAGAAGCAATGAAGTATTTAAGTACTTTGTGGAGGGAAAAGACTACCTTTATGATCTATTTAAATTTGCACTTCAGTTATTGGTTTATTTTGTGAACATGACTGTTTCCTTTGATACTTTTCCAGTTTTAAGCAATGTGTAGGATTTTGTCAGATATGTCAAAACAGTGAGAAATTTCAGAGTTTGGCTGAACAGGAGCCTAACCCATCCCCTCATTTTACAAGGGACAATTTTGTAATATCTACGTTCAATTTGTTGGCTTAAAGATAGTTCTATTTTATGTAATATGACAAAAAAAGGTGCAAAATTCCTTTTCACCCCATGAAATTACAAGATCATAAAATCTCAAGTCCATGGGGAAAGGCCAGAGTTAAGTCTCCAGCTAGCAATGTGCTTGAGAAGCCCTGCATTTGTGTGGTAGCAGAGGTGTATATGAAAACAGGAATGAATCTGCTCTCAACACACATTAGCAGGTACCTGACATATATGCAGGAGAGACTGAAGCACAATTTGGATTGAACCTTATCCTTTCCTGTAAAGCATTAGGTTCAAAGGTGCAGTAGCTGTGTAAATCCTGTAACTTCTGTTTTTTCAATATCACATCTTTATTTGCCTCAACACAAAGGGCTTGTGTACCAGCAATGACTTATGTCCCAAAATGATATCAACTATGTAAGTTTATGTTCACAAAACTAATCACTTCTGTTCTCCCAGCTCAATGCAGAAGGGGATGAAACACAGAGGAGAAGCTGCCTCTCTTCCTATGGCAGGTTTATTAGCTTGATTCTTCCATGAATTATGTCTGATATTATATAAAGGGGATTTTCTGTGGACTCTTCTCCAATATTACAGAGCCTGTCAAACAAAAGAAATCTCTAGGTTTTTGAAGTTGTCTGTATTGCACCTTTCAATAGTAAGAAATCCAAACTTGAGAGGGTTTGTCTGAGGCAGAGCCATTGACAGACTAGATTTTAAAAATTCAGTTAAGAAAACATGAGCAACTCTGAACAGGATTGATGAAAGTATCAAGTGACAGCCTGCAAACCCTTCAGAAGTTACCTGGGGTGCAAACACAAAGGATTTAAGCTGCTAAGCAAAAAGGTGCAAACATTTCTTATTTCTCCTAATCATTTATTCTTCCTTATGCAGGTTCTACAACTGTCGTGCTTTCAGTCAGAATTTTTGAGACCTTGTCTTCATTTCTAAGGTCAAACCAAAAATGGCTCCTTTGCCTCTTTTGACAATTTGTTGTTCATAGATTAGATCTACAGAAAAATAGTAAAGGAACATTTCAAATCCCTAAAACTGTCTTTGACATAAAATACCTTTGGAGGTGCTAATGTTAAAACAGACTTTTGGGTAGCAACTATCAAAAGGCAATTAAACTGAAGTGCATATATTGGTAAATAATTTAAGAGAGATTTTCCCATGAGAGTTCTCTCACCTTTATTAACAGTAAGCACCTTACTTTCACATATCAGCAGCGTGCAAAATTCTATTTATAAAGTGCTGCAAGATATTGCCGCAGTGACTTTACTGTGAAGTGAAAAACTTAGTAAATCTGAGACAGGCTAAGCAGCACTCCCCTATATAAATCACCTAGTCTCGGTTTCGTTCAAGTAAAATTATTAATGGGAATGTGACTAACTGAAGAAGTAGACATGGTGATACTTCAAAGAAATCCTACCCAACCCATTCTGTGTTTTTTGGGATGTAAGATAACGTCACTGTCTTTGGTGTTCTGTTTAAGTCTGATTAAGGAGTAAAACCAGACGACATTTCTGTATTGGATTTCCTATTGCACTGAGACAATTCACTTGCATGAACAAATGTTACTTCAAACAATGAAAAAGCACATTAGACTTGGTTGGCTACTGAAAGAAAAGCAAAACAAAAGCAAGGAAAAAGAAAAAATCAAACCCCTTCAATGCTTGCTGTTGAAGAGTAAATAATGTCTAAAATATTTACACCTTCTCTTCAGCTTTAGTTTAACATGCAAATGGTTGATTCAGGCTAATGGTTTGCAAAACTCACTGTAAAAAGAACAGGCATTTCTTTATGTTTTTCAATATTTTTCCAATTGTTCATTTCTTTTTTCTTTTTAATAAAAAAAAATTAAGAGGAAAACTGTTTACAAGAATTTTCAGTTTTACAAGCTGCAGAATCATTACCCTTCAGTTTCTAGATCTATAGCCAAGAAACCGGTGTAATTACTACCATTTATTGCTCTTTCAGGCTGCTGTAATCACCAAAAAAAGGCTGCCTAAAACCCAATGTAAGACAATTTATTTAAACTACCTTCAAGGTTTTAGAAACATAATTAGTGGAGAGGTTAAAAAGATCAGTATTGTACTAGCAATAAGACGTTTAAAATGTATAAGAATCTTTCCTGACTAAAAAAAGCATTAGAACTGGTGCCTTGCTGGTAGTTTCCCCATCTACATCCCAGTGTAATGGTGATTACACACATGAAAAGATCAATGATAGATAAATGAGTCAGCCTTGGTTTCTAGGATTTACTTGGACACTAAGAGTCAAACTCAAAGCTTAGAACTATTAAAAGAGTGATCAATTTGTTAACAAAGAATTAGATGGGATTTTGCAGTTGTGAGAATAGAATACTAGAAGACAGCACTTTATTTTAAATAAATCAACACATTGTAGCGGAGAAGAGAAAAAGGTTATAACATTCAATTAATTTAAATTATTTCATCAACAAGAGTAAGTGGGTGTTTTTCTTAATTAAATTAGAGACTGGTGGTGAAGAAAGGATAGGCTTAGCTAGTATATTTAAAAATATTAAATTAATACAAGTCATGATATTTGGCTTTGAATCCAAATGTGTATTCCAGCTTTTGGGACTTTGATGATATTGGCATCTACGGTTTGAGTTCAGGGCACTGTGAGGCTAGAAATCAGTTCTAATCTGCAGAGACAATATAAGTTGCTCTAGTTCTACAATAGGGTAAGCAAACCAATGCACGAAAACTAATTATTTATCCAAACTTTAATCCAGTCTAAAGACAGGTAGGAATCCTGGAGAGAGTGAGTACATTTCACTGTCACTTTCCATCTTGATCTGGAATTCAAAATAAGTAAAGCAAGTTTGATCTCAAAAAGGCTTGCAGCTAGGACTGAAAACAGAGTTCATTCTTTTTAAACACTTGCAGTCTAGCAAGAAATCTTTTATCCCAGAACAGGCAGCTCAGCTGTGTGGATCAGAGAACCTCTTTTCCTAACTCTGGAGAAAGCAATGAGAAATTTGCTCTTCATTTCAGAGTAACCAAACTTCAGACCAAATCTCTGATGGGGAAAAATACGCAGACTCCTCACTATCAGGTTATATATCGTCTGGCAGTGTTGAGTGTTGCAAATCAACAAAGAAAAATATTTTTTTGCAAGAGTTTGGAGAATTTCTTTTAATGGTAGAAAGGCTTAGCTCACATTTCATAGCCTTCTCCCCAGATCAGTTTAACCCTCATTTTCCTAATTTCTGACTGGACTTTTTTTGCCAGATTCCAAATTGCACTCAAGCCCAAGGTATGGGATTTATTCAAGTGTTTCTCAACAAACAAAACAGAATTGTCCAAGACTTCTTCTACACAAAGTCCTTCTCTTGTCTACTCTAGAGAATACAAAGCCTCAAAGAGAGTGTTACAGCAAGGCTGCCTAATAACCAGACTGAATCTCACAAGCAAACCTGTTTAGAGGGGATGCATGGGGAAGAAGGACGAGCAGGAAATTAAAGCAAAAGAACCACCCATCACCATTTAAAATGAAGCCAGAAAACGGGAAATTTAAAGGATTTGAAAATAAAATGGGCTTCCTGGATCAAAGCAATGCTAAAGGAATACAGAATTTTTAACCTTTAGGTAGCCAGTTCAAAATCCAGCCGAGGTCAGGAGGGATGAAAGGTTATCATTCTCTAACGATTTTCACAAACTTAATTAAAGACTCCATCAAACTTTTTATGTCCAAGTGCACAACCCTAACTTCCACTAGAGACAATAGCAAAACTCATATTGACTCAGAACAGAGCCAGCCTGTATCTATAAATAGGCATCATGTTGATGACCGGAGATAAGCTTATTCAAAAAAACAAAACAAAACAAAAAAAATGAATACACTCCAGATGTAAAAAGACTTTGGATCTAGACATGCATTTCATGATTTTAGTTGCAACTTAATGAACAGTCTTGCTGAGAAGAAATAAAAACAAGCAACAAGCCAAAAGGAGGTAAGACTCAAACTACTTTAATGCAAAGAATTAGACTGTCCACAGAAGGACAAGCACCACTGAGAGGGTAAGAAAAATAAAAAACCAACTTGGATTGTTGGGCATAAAGCTGTATGGAATCTCTAGTAATGAGCACTTTCCTCCCCTTCCACAAAAAAAAACACAGGTCTTGATCTATGGTATCACTGGCACAAGCAAGTGTACTTGTCATATAGACGTGGGTTTGTGTTTTAAATCATGTTTCAGCTTGCAAATGCAAATCTAGGAGGAAATGCCATGACAGTATGTTGATTCAGTAAGAAACACAGAGAGCATTGAGCCTTGGGTGACCCATAACTCTTTTGGACAGAAATTTGTGTTCATTTACACTTTTTTGACACAAATACACAAAACCTGCAATGTGTAAGTTCCTGTCTCATTTGGCTGACAAAGATTTTGCACCTAAACTCATTATACTGTAAAGGCTGTATTATGTCATGAGATCCTGATGAAGAGATTTTTGCAACCTCCTGGGACCCTGCTACTTACCACTCAGGTTTCTCTTATCGTAAGAGGTTATTGTGAGCTAAACTTAGAACAGGCAAAACCTGGGAGGAAAAACCAAAGGATCTGATGTTTCAAGAGAAAACTGAGGAACTTGGGAACCAAGACTTCAAAACTCCTCTTTCAATGCTTTAACATATTTGCATTTGCTGCTGGATCTGCTTGAAAGCTTCCTCTAAGTGGTGCCATAGCAAAGAGGAAGGGGTAAAAAAGAATAGGGATAAGAATGGAAAATCTGGCTTTTAAAAAACATAACATTCAGCTTCCCATCCAGCACTAAGGGTCCTCCTGCACTTCATGAGAAATTACACCTTTCTTCCCCTGGGATCTCCTTATGTTGTTAAATGACAGATGGCATACTTCAAAACTTCTGTCACTGACTCAAATTTAAGTAAAGATATTCAGAAAGGATTGCAAAAGTAAGACCTGCCACACAGACCTGTAACATTTTCCCAATAATTTTGTATAATGCAAGCATTTTTTTGAATACAGACTTGAGTGTTCAAGATAAAACTGAGTCCTTGACTGGTATAGGCCCAGGATTTATCCTCCACAGGAAACCTAAACATCCTGGAATTTCCCCAAACATAAAAGAAGACATATTGAAAACCATTTCCCAGCAATTTAGAAGTTAAAAAAAAAAAAGGATTTATTTCTAAATTTTCATTTTGAATTCTGAGGTTATAATACCAAAATGTTGAAATTAAGAAACAGAACTTTCCATTTTAATAGCCATGGTTACAGATGTGTGTTTTGTGCTTTTTTCCCTAAAAACTTCTGAGGGGATGAGTACATATTTTTTGTAATAAAACAATTCTTTATTAAACTGCATACATCAATGGAAAAATATTCCACCAAAAAATTGAACCAATCTACCCCAACCAGCTGTTCTTACACAGACAGGAAAGAAAAAAAAAAAACAACAAACCAGCTTTGTTGGTAGAAACCTTGGAAATATGAAAATGTAAACTAAAATATCTTTTTAATTATTTATTGATGTTAGAAACTAAAGTATGTGTTGTCATTTATATGCCGAATTGTTTACAGTACTTGTCTTTCCTGAGCATCTGAAGACCTCTTGAGAAACCAGTGAGGGAAAACCAGAAAACAGGACTTCATTCCCAGCATTCCTTTAAGTTTTCTGTGGAAGATAACACAGACCTATTTATGTAAAATCTCACTAAAATCACTCGTTTTCAATGGTTTCCTATGGAAACAACAGCTAAGAGTGACATGAGACATCTGATGTGACTTTGACATTATACCGTGGGCTTCAGCCATGGTAGCTGAAGGGCATCCGAGTTGAATCCTCTCAAGATTTATTGCATGTGCAGAACCTATATGTAGCTTGGGATGCTGCACACTAGGCACAGCCCAGGAACCATAAGTCCAACAGTCAATGAATGGAAGAACCACCAGAAATTCCTCAGATAACACCCTACGACTTCTCTGTCTGGAGAACCCCTGAAGCTTCCTGCCTCCATCTGCCCTAGCCTTACATGCAGAGGATAACAGCCACTGCTCCAAAGGCTTCACATGTGTAAATTACTACCAGAAAAAATAAAGCACTGTAGAGACAAAAAGCTTCACATCTTTGCTAGTACAGAGTCCTGAATGGTCACTTGATTTGGTACCTCTTCATAGATAAATCTCCCTTCTGTTGTCTCTCTGACCGGTCTCAGTCAGGTCATTTATCAAACTAATTGCTTTAAAGACAGACATTCTTAGGCAATCTGTTCCCTCTCCATATTTCCCATTACAGTCATTGAAAGTTATGTATGCAGATGAAAATGATAACAGACCTCTTGCACTCTCAGAATATTCCTTTTTTAAACAAACACTGAGAACTCCAACAGCAAACATGGCTGAGTCCAGTCCAATCTGACAGTACTACAAGTAAGAAAATACAATAGCAGTACTAGGGTCAAGCAAGCAATTCCAGTCCTCTGTTCAAGCAAAAAGTTTGAAAGCTGATTAAACGGTCAGCTTAAGGTCTGAAAACATGTTCAGCAATAGTACCAACTGAAGACAAAAACTGCCACCATCACCAGATCCTGCAAACCATCCCTACCTTTCCTTGTCTCTGCTATTGAGAGATAAAAATTAACGTGATGTCAACAAGTGTGAAGAAATGCTGAACTTACACAACAAGCAATTCACACCAAACTACCTGAAAAAAGTTAAGTAGAAATATTCTAATGCAAGACTGCAATTGATGTGTATAATCTATTCAAGTGAAATATAGCCATCATTTGGGCTTTTGGAAAGTACTGTCTGTCCTAGTCCTCAGCCTACATGCATCATTGTGAAAGGTAGCAGGCATGGTAATTGCCACCAGGTCTGGAACCCACCTGGTTTATCCTCAGGTGTTGCAAACCATTACTTTGTCATTGTGGACACTCTACTCCTTGACAGGACCCTTGGAGCCACCTGTCCCCTTGGGACTGACATCTACCCTCCCTTAATCAAGGATCACATCTCCATTGCACAGAAGACAGAGCAGTCTCTTGCAGTTCCATTGCTCCCTTGGCACAGGATGGAACAATCAGGGCTTGTGGCTTTCACTGGGGTTACAAAAGCTCTGAGAAAAGGAAGCCATGTAAAAAGATCTTCCTTCTGCTTTCCCTGCTTTTTATGGCTTGTTATTCCTTACAAACAAGGAAACAAACAAGTGCTGAAGTCTTTGAAAAGGATAGTTGCCATGCATATTATATGACCTTCTCTGCTGTAGGGCTCACTTATGGACGTGACTAAAACAAGACAGACCTAAAATTGCCTAAACATGTAAGATAACAAATCAGCTCACAAATAAAACACAAAAGGGACATTAGGTGTCATGATATTATAGCTAAAATGTTCAAGTGTTATTTTAATAAGTACCGGTTGATGAAAGAGCACATTTCCTCAGAAGCTAAAACATTTGTCAAGATGTACACATCTAAACAAAATATTCATCTGAAGGCATAAAAGAACTTGTGCTTTTTCTATTCATTCCAAGAGAGCCAGATATTTACCAGCAATATAAAAATGAAATGATGTGCCATATTAAAAAAACCAACAAAAAAAACCCCAACACAAAACAAAGAAACAAACAAAAGCAAAACAAACAAACAAAAAGCCAAACAAATAAAAAAACTCCACCTAATTATTCCAGTCACAAATCTTGGAAATTGGTACAACTCCACACACTTCCACTTTGCCTATATTATATTACATTCCTAAATACTTTGTAAAGCACTACAATGAGAAGATCTAGCCATCTTTAGCTCTCAGTTAATATCCAGTGATATCACTAGAAGGAATTATGAGACCCTTGAGATAGTATGGAGCTATCCATAGATATGAATATATTGGTAAAATAAGCAATTAAGGACTTGAATACTGGTAGAAAGGTTTACTTGGGGCTCAGAATATGCTAGGAAGGGGAATTATCAGTGCTATAATTATTGTAAGTAAACAACTGGAAATAAAGGTCAACTGATGAAAAAAATTATCAGTTTTCTGAGAAAAGTTCTACAGGTTCTTTAGAAATTTATAATAAGGCTAAAAAGTCAGCTGATTTAAAAAATAAATCAATCTGATGAATTCATAGTGTTTTTCCCTATGCTGCATGCAATTGAATTCACTTCAGTTCATGTGTGAACACAATTTTTTTATTGGCAAGTCCCCTTTCCAATAACCAAATTTATACAAAACCACGACACACCATTAAGCAGCACATCAAAAAATCAGATCACTGTGGGTTCACTCTTATCTCCCTGTGACTGATAAATCCCCTTACATGATACTTTTCAGACACTGAATAACTCTGTCATTTTGGTGTGTTTATATCAGCTCTGATGATATAACCAAGTTGCTGACAGCTTGCCAGTGTTAAACTGCAGCTCAGCTTTGAGTGCTGATGTACACTCTGTTCCGTTCCAAACCTTCGAGAAAACTGTAGGAACCACTTAAACACTAACATACCTTTAGTGAGAAGTGTCAGTCTCGCCTCATTTATATTTACTCTCTTCATCACATACGCTTCAATGTTCTTTTCCTGCTGTGGCACTTAGTTCTGCACTGAAACTTCAATCTGCCCTGCAAGGTGGCTCCCACGGATTTTTTTTTGTAACACGGCTATTCCCATGAAAGAAAATAAAAAATGTTTCTATGGATACATCAGCAACACAAACAGGGCTAAGTAGAATCGCCAGCCTTTACTGGATATGAAGGGTAACAGTGACAAAGCCTGAGGTACTTCCTACCTTACTTACTTTGGTCTTTAATATTAAAAGACACTTATTTTGTGGGTACCCAAGTCCTTGAGCTGAAAGACAGGGACAGGGAACAGAATGAAGCTCCAGTAATCCAAGGGGGAAGGTCAGCAACCTGATACACACCTTAGACAAACTCAAGCCTATGGAGCTGGATAGTATCCACTCAAGGGTCCTGAGAGAGATGGTGGAAGTTCTCACCAAATCACTTCCCATCTTTATCAGCAGTCCTGCCTAATAAGGGAAAGGCTGCAGATGTTTACCTGAACATTATTAAAGCCTTTGTCACAGTTTACCTCAGCATTCTGGAGAAACTGGCTGCTCATGGCTTGGACAGGTGCACTGTTCACTGGGTAAAAAACTGGCTGTGTGGCCAGGCCCAGAGAGTGGTGGTGAATGGAGTTACATCCAGCTGGCAGATAATCACTCGTGGGCTTCCTCAGGCCTTAATATTGGGGTTAGCCCTGTTTAGTGTCTTTATCAATGGGGATCTAGTGCACCATCAGTCACTTTGCAGACAACACTAAGTTGGATGAGATTGTTGTTCTGCTGGAGAGAAGGAAGGAACTGCAGAGGAATCTTAACAGACTGGATCCATGGACTGCGGCCAATTGGATGAGGTTCAACAAAGTGAAGGATTAAACAAAGGTCCTGCCCTGGGTCACAACAACTCCATGCAAACTACAGGCTGGAGGCAGAGTGGCTGGAAAATTGCCCTGTGAAAAAGGGCCTGGGAGTGCTGGGCAGCAGCAGCTGAGCATGAGCCAGCGTGTGCCCAGGCAGCCAAGGTCAATGACATTCTGGCTTGTGTCAGAAATAGTGTGGCCAGCAGAACCAGAGCAGTGATTGTCTCCCTGCACATGGTATTGCTGATGCCACACCTCGAGTGCTGTGTTCAGTTCTGGGCCCCTCACTGCATGAAAGACTTTGGAGTGCTGGAGCCTGTTCAATGAAGAGCCTGGAGGTGGGAAAGGGTCTAGAGCCCAAGTGAGCCCCAAGTTATGGGGAACATCTGAGGAAGCTGGGACTGCTCAGCCTGGACAAAAGGAGGCTCAGGGGCAGTCCTTATTCCTCTCCATAACTGCCTGAAAGGAGTTTTAGAAAGATAGGGGTTGGTCTCTCTTCAAGAAATAGGACAAGAGAAAATAGCCTCAAGTTGCACTAGGAGAGGTTTAGATTGGATATTAGGAAAAGTCTCTTCACAGAAAGAGTTAAGCATTGAAACAGGCTACACAGGAAAGTGATGGAACATCCATTCGTGGAGGTGTTTAAAAGACATGTAGAGGTGGCACTTAGGGACACAGTTTAGTAGTGAACCTGGCAGTGCTGGTTTAGTGGTTGAACTCAAAGTCTTTTCCTACTTAAATGATTCTGTGATCCTTTTGGTCATTTTATTCCACCTATTTCATCCTCTGAGACATGCACTTTAGCTCACACCTGTAAAGCAGGATTTTCCTGGTTAGTCACATATAAGAATTCCAGCACAGTTATAAATGAGTGCTTTTGGGGGAATTTCTAACCTTACGATGGTCCTTATAAACACTTGGGATACAATTTAAAATATATCCCCTTAAATTTTTTCACACAGGACCAGACATCTTGTAGGGGCATTCTTAAATATTTATAACTAATTCTAAAGAGATAAAAAAAGAAAAAAGCTGAAACCATCCTAAATGTTCCCATGCATGTTTGAGTCTACTAAAAATTCTTAAGATTCTCCCAGAAAACAGTGTTCAACCAATGCAGGGTCATGGTCTTTGGCCTCTGCATTGCCCCAAGCATATTTACCATTATTATAAGACCTGTCATTCATCTCTTTAGATCTCTGACAGAAAAAAAATATTTAGTTGTTTTATCTAGTTAGACAATATCTTGATGCAGAAACAAGCACTCCCAAGCCTTGTGTCAGCCACAGAACATCTGTGCTTTTGTGCTGGTGATTGTGTGACACTTTTAATACACAAAGATAAACTTCTTCCAACTTTACATTTTAAATGCATCATAAAAATATAATGAATGTGACATCCTAAACGTCCCTGGTGCTAAATGAAATCTATTCACAGCATGTAATGAGACAATATATCCATTGTACAAACAATTTTTCTGTATTCCAAATTTATCAGAGAATCAGAAGTTGTATAATTTTTTTTGAGGCAGTAACTGCTTCAGTTTTATGTGCTGTAAGGCAATGATTTTTTTTTTTGTGGGTCTTCTAAACACTCCTTCAGTATGAATAACAAATACACCGACACAGTACATGCAAAATACCAGTCATGTCCAAGGCCAGACTCTCTTTCTCCAGACATACATCATTTAGTTTGGTTACTTGGCTGGATGCTCAATTTCTCCAGTGAAACATTCAGGAACCCTAGCTATGTTTTTCAAAGTAAATTGGATTACTGTAGTCAGTCTCAAAGTCCATGCATAATTCTTAAAATTTACATATATTCTTACAAGTATAAAAAATGCATTCAAGCCTGTAAGTGAGCCTCTTAATTCAAAGCCATTTGTGTTTTATTTCTCTTGGGCTTTTAATCCTCAGGCCAGAAGCCTACCACAAGTTCTGACTTGTGAAACTGTAGGTTGTTCCCTGGACAAGTCAAAGCCAAGTCTTTTCCTGAAGGCTGGAATGAAGGAGAAAGAAAATATGGAGACACCCTTTTTGTCCCCAACTTTATCATCACCAAGACAACTTTGCCAATACTTCCAAATCACAATACAGGAAAATTACCACCACCTTCAACTTTTCTAACTATCCACTGGATCTTAGCACCAATCTAATCAGAGCACCAAAATATTAAGAGGTTAATCCAGGGATAGAAGAGAAATTATGTTCATTTACTATTTTACCTGGAAGTAACCTCATAGCCACCAGGACAAGCTGAATAAATCTCTGGGATTTGGTCACAAGCAATAATGGGAGATTGCATGTGGTGACTTCTTATCCCAAATTCAGCTAAAGAACTTCCATAAGCTTCTTCCCATAGCCACTTTAAAGTGTTGCAAACCCACCCTCAGAGCAGTAGAAAAGGCACTTGGTAATTCTGCAGCTTGTTTGCCAAAAAACCCCATGTCTGCCATGCGACTCCATGCACTCACGTGCCTCTACTCGGCATTTGGGTATTTCTGCAGTGGAAAGATGAATAAGGAGAAGAGTTCTACAGTTTTGTATTGTTATTGTTTAAAGGCTTGAGAGGATAAGGAGATATCAACTCTGGGATTATGAGACCCTAAGATATAGTGAGAGAGAGAAGGGTGTTGTTTTAGTTCTTGAAGGAAGAATAGGTATCAGATACCATTTAAAAACATAAAAGTGAGTTCATCACACAAAGAAAACTTTCAAGTATTAAAGACTAAAATAAATCATGCAATCTTCATTAGAAGTCAAAATGTGAGATGAAAATTTATGTTAGGGAACAACAAGTCTGCAACACAAAATTGACATGTACCACAGATTCAGTGAAAAAATGAGGAATAAAGAGTAGCAAAACATGAAATTTGAAAGCAAAAAAACCAAAAAGAAGGTACAAGTAAAACGGTCTTTCGAGCTAATCCTATGCCACTTTCATAATATTTGTAAACTGAGTTAAACTGTGACTTTTCGAGGCATACACAAGACTAATTTTCACTCCATACATTCTTCTTTAAATAATTACCCATTTCTACTCAAAAGACTTTAAAAGAGCATGATTTTTACTGATCTGATTGGTCTACCACTATAATTTTTAAAGGATGTGTGTAAATCAGAGTGTGTGTGATTTACTGATCCATAAATAACAGGAAAGCGGGATCCAGTCACCTCCTGTGAGCAAGCAGAACCACACTAATGCAATAGAGAGGAGGACACGCCATTGCATCTCAGCTAAACTGTTATGCAATAGCTGGAATGACACAAGATCAGGCTTGGGAGTGGGAGCTGGGCTTCCTATTCCCCGTCTTGAGAGATGCAAAGCACTGCAGAGGTATCTGGTGAATCTCCAGGGATAAGGTTCAAGTCTTGTCACTACAAATCACCCTCTGCCAAGCAATTTGTGCAGCAGCTTATAACAGCAGTTAAACAAAGGAGTCATGGGGCCATCCTCCGGACTGAGGGCAAGGCAGTTGCTACTGGGGAGAGGAGACTGGGAGATAAAAGCAAAGCAAACATGCCAAAGTTAATAGGGCAGAAAAGGCTCAACCTCCCTCCAGTCCTGGCTGTGTGGCAGGAAAAGACAGAGCATAGGCTATGAATGGACAAATACGTGAGGGCATCTGCACGAACCAGTCGCGTTGAAAGCTGTCATCTTCCTTCAGTGCTTGCCTGAACAGGTGGGGTTTTCAGCTGCTCTCTGGAGGCAGGATGCTTGCATTTGTGCCCTCAGACTGTGCAGGAGCAAAGTTCTACGGACTTAATAAAGCAAATGCAAATTGATTTACACAGGGAAAGCTGTATTTATTGCAGAAAGGGAAACTATCTTAGGTCAGGTTGCTTTCTACTTTCATGATTTAATAATCATTAGTATTAGGCAAGAAGAGACTTTTGTCCTAAGGTCTTTAAAATAAAATCTTGGAGGCTGCTAAAATTCATGGAAGAATTAAAAATATGATGTTTTGGAGAATATTATCCTGTTGTTCCTGGGATGTTCCCTAATGACTCTGGGTATTTTCCAAAGTGCAGAATATAGTTTCAGAACACTTGAGAGCAGCTTTCCAAAGTTTGGTAACTGAGAATCACACTGTGATTCCAAAAAATAAAGGACGTGCCTGAGGCATTTTTACTTCAATAAACAAAAATACTCAGACTTTATATATCATTCCAGATGCATTGCCTGTCGTTTTGCCCTTTTCCTTCCCTAAAAGACTGTGGACAGAAAAGTGTCTCATTCCTGGCAGCAGACAGTTCTCCCAAAAATTTTCTTAGTACAGGCTATGATTCACCAGCCATATTTGGATGAAGCCAAGTGTCCACATACTTAGAACAGCATTTTGCAAAGTATGTGAAGATTAATACAACTTAACTGGACCCACTAACCTCATTGGTAAAGACTGTGGCCCACAGACCTTACAGACCAAGCCAAATGAATCCTTGAAATAAAGGCCCAGCATCCTGGGTGGCCTGGGTAGGCTGTACCAGTCCCACAGTGCCAATTGCTGTGCTGTCAGATACCAAACCAGATTTAAAATTCTCTCAGTACAACCTCTGATTGCAGCTCATATATACCTAGTATCAATATAAGAAATAAAACCCATAACACTCCCTATACTATGGATATATAGAGAGAGACACGCAAGAACTCAGCAGGCACTGGATGTACCTCTAGGAGCTGGCAGAGCTCTTGGTTTCCCCCAGTCCACCAGCAAGAGTACTGTAGGCAGCACAGCAAGACCAAGTGAAGGAGAGACTCATCAGGAAGGTGGGGCTGAGTCATACGAATTCCTGTAGATACTCCATAAAGGTGCAGTTTCTGCACATAGGTAGGGTGCATTGGAAGCATCTCCATACTTCCTCCCAAAGCAAGGCTACTTGCATAGTTGTAGGCAAGAGATTTCCTGTGATCACCGAGTACCTGGTAGGAGGAGATCAGGGGCCCTAGAATAAGAAGGTATCTTTTTTACTCCTTGAGCTTTCAGGTTTTACTTGTTTGTGAAGAGCTGAGATCGCTCTAAGACTGATGGAATGAAATAAGCTTGGGGCTTAAGAGGTTCTGCATTATGAAGAGGTTATGAATGAAATGCAGGGGTTCCTGGCCTAAGCAACAGGTATGCACTTTTCACTAAATGCTGGACCAGGATTGAAAGAGCTTGATAAAAAAGGAGTTGCAAAGTATTCCACTACTCTTCATTTGAATATAAATAGCTGAAACTAGGGGGGTTGAAGTCTGCAGGTTTTTCCCCTCTGGTAATGGGAGGCAACAGAAAAGGTAGCCTTCTTTTT
The DNA here is from genome assembly GCA_013400975.1 of Atrichornis clamosus. NCBI lineage: Eukaryota > Metazoa > Chordata > Aves > Passeriformes > Menuridae > Atrichornis > Atrichornis clamosus. The sequence continues at coordinate 49,820 of WBMZ01007786.1, read as the reverse complement.
TGCCAGGGGGGTTTAGCAAGTTCAAATCGTGCAGACTTTATTAGCATGGTGCGGTTAATGTTGCTAATTTCCTTCAGGAAAAGGGAAATTTCTAGGTACGTTTCTTAAAGCTTCTAAGAACTGAGTCAGGGATACAATTTCAAAGTCATTAATAAGAAATGTCAGGAATTTTGACAGTCTTGTAGACCTTGATCCAATAAATTAGACAACTACAAAGAGAATTCTTCTTTTCCATTGTTATTTTTCAAAATGTTTTAAAACAAGGATGAGAAACTGTAAGAAGCAGAATAAAATTTCTAACCTTGTTCTAAGACTTTATGTTAAATCTTTCACTTTTTGTGTTAATATCAATTTCTTTATATTCTATTATAATCTTGATTTAACCACTTCATTTCTACTTATGTGAAAAGATTGTAATGCTTATAAATGTTACATACTCAATTGGCTAAGTGGTGATGCATGTGAGATATTGAAACAGGAGATAAAATATTACTAAGATCTCATAAAGAAACATTTTCCATTAAATTTTTTCACAAAGGACAAGTTCTGATAATTAACACATTTTGGATTTGCTTTTACATATCGTGTCATAAACCCAGCATGTTCAGATAAACATAAACAAGAAAATAGCAGTCACTTATTTAAATTATGCAGTGAAATATAATTGTTATTTAAAAGCAGAAAAAACTGAAAGTGTTACATGAACTTTTAGCCAAAGTAATCCTTTTCCTTAAGGAACAAGGGTCCACAAATGGATTATAATGCATCTTTTTCCATATAATAATACATATAATCCATATTTTAGTTATAAACTGTTCAAAACTTTTTCTGTGGGTCCAGCAATTCATTAGATCAATATTATAATTACTGTACATTGCTCCAAATTCCTGTCTAAATTGCTTAATTCTAAACCAGAAGCACTATCCGAAAACCACTAGCGCATTATATTGTCCCAGGGATGAATTTAGTACCAGCTGGGGAAACCCAGGGAACCTCTAAGGCTAGGACAACACCCTTCTCAACAACCACCAGTATTTTCAGTTATTTACCTTAGTAACGCTGTGATCGGAGGCAAGTCTATAATACATGTCATTGGGATTCCATATATAATATTAAACATTTGGAAAATTTTACACTACTCCTGTAAGCACATGATGAAAGCAATCACATATGAGTATGTTATTTTCTAAGGCTGCTCACCCCACCTTTGATTTCTTGTCTACAAGGCACAGGCATAGCCTTTTTTGTAGCAAGAGACTGTCGTGTGACATGCAAATAAGATTCAGAAACTGAAAATAATCTGAGTGTATGTATAAATGTCTAAAAGCCAATCTTAAGTACATGAGTATGCAACATTGACTTGGGCTGATGCTGTGAGACAGAGAGACAGTTTAAGCCCACAGTACCAGGACTTCTCTGCAGGTAAACTGCTGTAAGAAGAGACTTTCAGAGCAAAGTCTGGCTCTTTTTCTTTACAAGCTATTGATTTTAACAGAACTAAAGCATCAGGCACCAACATGCAAAGTGTTGTTTGCAAAAATTTCAGTCAGTGTTGCTCTTCAGAAGGGCCTTATATGATAAAAAGCAAAAAAGAAAAATTCCTTCATAGAACAAACAAACAAGCCCAATTCTTTTTCTGCACTGAAACATAGTTTTTATCCTAATTTAATTAACGTGTTACCTTGGGGCAACACAGCAGTTCAGAAAAAGGTACAAGGAAATTAAAAGGGCAACAGAGCAATCTAACTGAATATTTCTTTAAAGGAAAAACATTAAGGGACTCTGACAAAAATTTATCCTTTAAGGAGAGATAAAAGAATTCATTCAAGCTGGCTAAATATTTTTTTTCTTTCACATGATAACTAAAAATGAGACAATCTGAAGACAATCATCAGTCATTTAAACACATGAAGAATGGTTTACCAGCAAAGTCAAAAATATAAATAAGTACAGATGCTTTTATTTTTGCTACACAGAGGCTGTTTACAGGAGAGAGTGGAAGATTATTTTCATTGGGATGCACGAACTGTATTTTTCTTTATAGCCTAACTTGAGCATATTGCTTTGTATCACATGACACAGCACAGCCGAGTCTGTACTGCCCATTTCCTGCTGTAGAAACCCCAGTGCTGACACTTCCCAGCACCCTTGTTTCTGACCAGTCTCACACTCAGGCCAGGACTTTGAATCCCCAGACTTGGGAGTGTTCTGACCCAGGGATTAGCTTAGGGCCACCACGAAGAGATGAAATATAGACATGGACGACTTCTCAGAGCCCATCTGTAGCATTAATCTGTTTGTCTGCCTATTTATCCTCACTTGGGTTGACCAACAAAACATCAAGACTAAGCAAACATGGAACTGCCATTGTTACTCATCCAGCACCAATTGCTACTGCCCTGTTCCCACTGCACCTAAATCCAGGACTTTTGGCTTAACTAGCTACACGGACTATAATGAAAAGCAGATGTAGACGCTGCCACCTTTTGGTGATAGCAAATTGGGTTATTACACATTCCTCAAACTCACTGATGTTGCACCTGTATCCATCCCAAAGTTTTTCTGGCACACAGGGAAATCTTCAGCTACTCCCCAGCCCAGAAGGCAGACAGAGCTTGTCTTTTAGGGATGGCTTTAAAAATAGAGATATATTAAAATTACAGTTTTTCTATAGACCTATTACTGTGTCAAAGCACTACTGAAATGCTTTAGACTTCTTTCTGACAAGCAAAGAAAACAGCTACAGCACATGCCCACCCCAACATCTTATGTCAAGGCCTTGGCATGAAGGGAAATTAAATTCTCTACTCCTTAGACCTCTGACCATTAGTAACCTCTAAGAGCCACCTTGATGTGCTTTTTTCCCAGAAGTTTGCCCAAGGTATCATAAGAGGAAGAGACAGAAATAGCTAGGTAGCAGACAGCTGTTGGGGAGGAACATTTTCACCTTAGTGAACAGAAAGGACCCCCACCATCCACACCCGTCCCAGGGATGAGAGCCAGGCACGGCAGCAGAGTTCACAGGAGGCAGCTTTCAACAACATGCACAGGTTGCCCAGGGGGAAGTTCACAGCAAACCCTTGCTAGACTGCCAGATTCCCACTCAGGACCCCTCGTTTCAGAAGCCAGTGCTCCACCAGGGACCTCGTTTGTGCTTGTTGCACCTGGGACATTGACCTGGACTGGAGGAACATCAGTGCCTGAGCCACCACAGGACCTCGTGCAGCACCTCCTGAGCAGCACTGGAGCTCAGCACTCAGGAGGTTGACAGAGAAATGGAGGATGGAGGGAAAGGGGGAAGGTGTCATGCCAGTACTTGGAGTGGCAACATGCTTTCTAAAAGGCTATCCATTTTCCTGAGGAGTATATCCAGTATCCTGCTGTCAACAGCGTGCAACAAAAAGGAGCGAGCTGCTCCATTCCAGGGCACCAGCAAAGTTCCCTCTGCCACGCATGCCACCAAGGCCCCGACAGGTAATTCAACCTTTGCTGAGCATGTCTCTACGGCACCCTGTGCTCCTCACTGCCTGAACTGTGCCGGCTATGGCACACCACTCTTCCTCCCATGGGGATTTCCCTGCCTGAACATCAGCAGATGCAGTGCTTGAGATGAGCTGATGTTTAGCCACTACAACCAGGAAAACAAACTAAATAAAACTCCCAAAATTTCACCAAAAGCTAAAATTGACATTAAAAAATTAGATCAAACAGTTCATTCTCTCCAGGCAAAAAAAGAAAAAGCCAAGCAGCTTTCTGAAAGCATCTTGCTTGTACATAGCATTTATTTACCTTTTTTTTTTTCCATTTATATAGGCACAACAGGAAGAATCCAAAGTAAACCTTCATTTACCAAGGAGGAAATAATCTGAATAACAGTGAAATGTGCAAAAAATGGGACTCCTGGCTGGGTTACCAGGCTATGAGCACAATATCTCTAGCTGTCACAACACATCAGCCTTTGCTCCCTGATTGTTAATACTTTGTCTCAGTTTCCAAGCTCTCTTTGCTAACAAACAACCCTGTCCCAAGGCTTTGAACTTAATTGTTACATTAGTATGTGATGATAGACTTTGTCACCGCTACCCTGACTATCCCACAGCAACCTTGTTGAACATGAAAATGTATTACTGCAAGCACTCAAACGTTCAGAAATAGAGGAACAGTTAAGGATTTTTGTATTTTGTTCTCTGCACACCATAAGGATGATGACTTTTTAGTACTACAAGAGGTAACAATACAGAGGACTGAGGCTCAGTTTCCTTTAGAAGAGACAGTCATTTTTTGTGTTTCTTATCACCCCATCACACAAAAGTTCCCACAGATCAATCCAAATGTGGCCCATGGACAAATAAACAAAAGCGATATCATTTGGTGAGGGTTTACATTTATTAAAATCTGTTCTTACGCAATACAACGTCTCTTTCAAGAGCTTTATGTTTGGGCTAAAGCTAAAGATTTTCATTACATTTAAGTGAAAAAACTGATTTATTTGGACAACAGTTTAAATTCCACTTTGAAAAATACGTTTTTGAGGTTCTAACCACAGTTACTCAGCCAGATATGATTGTCCATTTTTCAATACTTCATATTTCTTCATAATGCTGATGAATTATTTATAGTGAAAGGACACCTAGTGCTAAGTTTAAAATAAAGTCAAGGTTGCCATTTATAAACAGATACATTTAGGAGCTAACATTCCTAGGTATAATAGGTAAGTTGTGTTGCTGTCAAAAAATGAAATACATTTAGATGTGTGTTTTGTTAAAATATCAAAGGTATCTCTTCACTTTGTGAGTCTAATATGAGTCCCACGCACCACATACAGATGATTTTTTAAATTTATTATAGGTTTTTACGTGTTAGCATCCATGACATATTATCACACAGGGGAGGACACACCTTTCCAATCCCTGGTTCTCTGAACAGTGCTTGTTTGCTATCAAAGAAAACCAAGCAGTTGAGGGATTTGAGCAGTAAAAGCCTTCATCTTTCTTCAGTCTCTATCCATGCTTTTGCCACCCTTCACACTTTTAGGTCCCATACAGGACAGTTTAAGGTTACTCAAGAATGAGTACTAACATAACAGAATTGGGCATTTGTGTAGCATCTGGAAATATAGTTGTGGCAAAACTGAGCAGCAAATCCCTGTAAACTGCCTTAGCCAGGGATTACAATCATTACTTAACTCATACAAAAATGTGTCGTAAGTGCTTTCTAACAAACAAACAAAAAGACAAAACAACAACCACCCCAAAAAACATTAAACTAAAGAAAACCCAAGCCTCTTGTTTTTCTAACCACCAATAGTAGCTGGAACCACGGCAACAGAAGCAATACAAGCAGCACCTCCACAGCATATTGCCATCACGTGGAAAGGCGCAAGAGGTTGGAGAACTTCGTGAGACAGATATAACACCCACCAGGCTGGAAACAGCACAGAGCTCCTCTCTGTCAGCAGCAGGTGCCAATCTAACCTGCAAACACCAGCCCAGTTATACTTAGACACTGGTTTGTGACATTCATCTGGTACAGATACAGTCAAAATTTACTTCTACCCTGGTCTTTTTTTCCCCCTTAACCATATCTTACCTTTACCATATCTTACCATCCATATTGGCATACTAGATCCCACAGACAGATAAGACACCTCTGGCACTCCACCCCTTTTGCCTAAATCGTCTGAATCTTGCAAGTTATAAAGGTTTACAGGCTGACAATCAGACTTTTGAAGCTGTAGCAAGCCAAGGCCCCTTCCCAGTCAGCAAGCTGGCCAGCTCCACCATGTGCTGCTGTAACTTATCTCACCAAGTACTTTGGTTTCTCTTAGTAAACTTTGTGCTGGAAGATCAACACTGGTAAAGATTCACTGCTAGTAGCAGTAAAATTAATTTTATCATATGAACTGATGTTAAGCTTAATTACATTGTGCACATATAGCATTCAGTCACATCACCACCACACTGACTACTGCTCCTGAAAATCTGATCATGTGAGTGAATGCCCTCAAGCAGCTAAAGAAGTCAGGATTCTCTGGTTTGGGGTCTATTTTCTTTCTGACAAGAAAGACACCTTTCTGCTCCTGTAAGCAGGCAGGAAGACTCTGTGAAGCTCACACCTCAGGTTCTTCCACAAATGACTTCTCTCATGGGAAAAACTACTGGAAATTGTTCTTTGAAGTCTCTGTTATATTCCTGCTGCATCAAATCCTCTGATGATGGCAAGTAGCATAAGGCTACTGACACTGAAAGTTTACCCCTGCCAGGCTTATTGCTTCTGTAACAAGGCTTTTCCAGGTATGGTTCCAGCTTCAATAAGATGATTCATAGACATTGGCCAGTATCCTCTCAAAAACAGTATGGCTACTCTAACACCACATTAACTCAGTCTTTTTTGTAATTTGTTCCCTTAGAAAATACTGACCTGAATTTAAACATTGTGTTTTAGCAGAAAAAAGTTACAACTCATAAAAGAATATCTGACTTTATAAATCTACTCAAAGCCTTTTACTGAAAAGGGAATTCTTGGTTTCTGTGAAATTGATAGATTTAATGAATATATTCATGTTATAATATGACATCTCATTTTTCTCTCTCATAAATACTTGTCAGGTTTATGATTTTTCACTCATTGGCCAGGAATTGTGTTGCACAAGCTCAGATTGTGGGTGCTCATACCAAGTTTAATTTCACTCACAAGTAGAGTTGACAAAAGATCACAGTCACTAAGCCCTGGAATTACCCTAGATATTGCCCTCTGTGCTCTGCAAATGAAATCCTACAGAAGACCCTTTGGAAAAGAAGAACACGATGGTTAACTCTCAGAAATCCATTTTGCACAGGGCAGTGTCTGTACACAGAAAAGCACTGAATGACAGGCAGATCTGCCAGTTCCTGGATGAGGAAAGTCACATGCTCAGCATTACACTCTCGCTGTCTGTCCATCTCAGGCTGTTCCTTTCCCACTTTCCCTTGTTCCTCTCTCATGCCCTTGATTCACTACCAGGTCAGATTAAGAACAGTGAAATCAGAACCAGACCGCACCTGTCCCCGGCACAGCCAGGACAGAACTGAAATAAAGCACTTATGAAACTGCTGTGATCATAACCTTCAAAACATCAAACTCCCCCAGCTGCTTGCTCTCACGGACTGGGCACTCCAGTGGAGAGCTGGGCAAGTAGGCCCAGCAAGCTATTTCTAATGAAATACTGTCACTTTAGGAAAGGCTAAAGCAGTCCACAGCGTGAAGGTCTATTTTTAGCAACAAAGCTTCTGAAAATAGACATGACACTTCTATTTAGTTCATCGGGTTACGAGTCAGTAATAGAGGGATCACTTTACTGCTATTTAATTTAATTCTGTAAGGGGAAAAGATAACTGCTGTTATTAACAAAGGACTACTTCTCTACTACTTATCTATTACAGCAACAATTGTCATGGCACGTGTTTCTTGTAGTGGAACATGCTATTCTTTTAAGTTATGGAGAATACTTCAGTCTAAGGACTCAGCTACACAAGTTGCATTGCAGGTCCTGGTGCTAAATGCATATGTAGGCATAATAATGCACATATGCATACATATGTATAAGGTCACACAATTCTATACAGCCAACACTTGAGTCATCTTTTTTCTAGCCATATATTTCAGGAACAGCCTAGTTTGTCTGAGGAGTGCAGGAAACTTTGAACCTTACCAGATTACTGACCAAGGAGATCCTGATGCCAGAAAAAGCATCATTGCTGCTTCTGGGAAAGCATATTCAGACAATGTTAGTCTTTGAACCCAAAGAGGTGCAGGAGGATAACAGCCTGTCTGCAACCCTAGGCAGGAAAGGCCACTAAATTAGATCTCCAGCTCTACTCAGTCCAAGCAGAGAACTACATCTCAGAACGAAAAAGGAAAAAGAAGGTAATAATAATTTGATTCCCACCTGTCTAGCATCGTAAAATTGTGAATGGAGTAGCAAACACAGCAGGAGATATCCTGGGCTGAGGTGTCTTTTATCAAGGCATTTCAGGATCCAAAGACCAAAACATTTTTCTGCAGTATAACTACACTTTCTTTTGAAGAGCCGACAAGAATCGACTCCGTTTTTTGAAAGACTGCACAAGACAAGGTGGCAGCAGTCCTCTTTGTAAAACCCGCATGAGCCACACACTAACATAAAAACAAGCTCATACTACAAAATAAAAAGCATAGAAAAGAGAATGTCTTCCATATAGTACTCTAGATTTCCCAGATTCAAATGGCTTTCATAAGCCTGAGTATTTGCTGCTTCACAATTAAATCAAATTATGAAACACTCCTCCCAGTTGAAGAGAAATACTGACAGATGTGCAATTAACGCTACACTTCAAAGCAAGAACATAATGCAAACTTGTCTGTTCTGAAAGAAAAAAATTATAAATAAAAATGACATTTCACTAGGTAGAAGTCTGGTTTTGGTTTGTCTGGTTTACAACCATAACGTAACGCCTTTGCTTATTAAGTTGTCAGAGGAACACAGATTAGCACATAGATTAACAAGAAAAACATATACTACCTTTCCAAAAGAATTACCCATTTCAATTAATCACTGAAGCGTGAATGAAGTCACAGGGCATCTACAAAAAGGTTTCATGTACTCTATTTTGGCTATATGTACAGTTACATGTATTAACATACACATTTGAAGATCACCACTGATTTGACTCTTCTTTTAAATAAAAATAGCACTAGAACACAAAGTTCTTCCAGAGTTTCCACAGCAGGGAATCATCAGAGCAAAAGTGAAAATACCTGCATAGGTATGAAAAAGTAGAATAGAATTGCATAGTTACACCTAGCTCAGGGATTTAGCGCTGCTACTCAAAGCTTTTTGGTGGAAATTAGGACACAGATGTACATACAGGTATCTCCACAGCAGATCAGTTGTTCCTGCTTGTAGGCCATGGTTATGCTACTCTATTTATACAGATCCTTCAACAGCCTAGACTGTATATTATACCACTGTATCAATATACATTACACCGTTAAGCAGTTCCATTAGAAGCCATTGCTAAGAAAGAGTATGACTCTACAACACCTCTGCCTTGATGCAAAAACCTAGTTCAGGTTTGAGCAAGTGACTGTCTCAGACCAAAAGCATGATGGCACGTCACTAACCCACTGTGATTTGTTATTCTCTAGGGTCATAAGGCACTCTTGAAAACTTGAAGCATTTTAAACAAATTTGTGGCTACTTAGTACTTCACAAACAAGTTCTTGAAACCTCCTATTGCAACATATGTCCCTGGCACCTAAAATATAGACAACATTCAGCTGTTAACTGCATAAACCTCTGCCACAAAGCTGAGTGCTTCATATCCCACCCAGCAGAGAACAAAATGCATGAAAGTATTACAGCTGGCAGGGATGCTAAAGCAGATTGCTCTTCACCACCCTCTGAGAAGACCTGAGAAAGAAACTAGAGAACAAAGGATCTTAGTTACAATTTATGTTTGTTTTCAGTCCAGAGCAAAAATAGAGAGGAGAGTGAGAGAGAAATATTAGGTACACTTTTCATGTTAAGGAGAACACTTTGTACCTAAGATCTTCACCCCATATTATACTTTCCATTCTTATTCCTATGTGAGGACACTTTGGGAAAAAAACTTTTTAGCATAAACAATTTTTTATTTCACACAGATATTTCAGCAAGAACAGCAGCAGAAAGGTTAATGGATGTATCTAAGACTGTATTTTAAGTTTTGGCTTTGGACAACAGAATTACAATGCACATAACTCAAATTTTAAGAAATTCTGTACACTGTGAGATTAGACATTACGTTGATCGGTGTTGATCGGTCGTGGGATGGCATAGCTTGAAATAAGCTAAGCATTCAAAAGTCCTAATATTCTGATGATTGTCTTCAGGTTAGGAATATATTACAGATTCTCTGTCATTTTAAAACATTCAATAGGTTTAAAAACAGAAGGCTGCATAGTTGATTATGGGTAATGCACAACTACATCTGGAAAAGTGAATTCCATTTTACAATGCAATAGTATAGAGCAACATCTGCAAAGTGCCTCAATTTGAATAAGGTCATTCAGACTAATTAATGGAATCACTCAGACTAAACCTGAGTAAAACACAGACCAAAAAAATTTAACATATGAGCAGCTTTTTGCACCGTGTGATTTACCTGTCTTTGACTACTTCTACAGGACAAGACCTAACATATGCTTAAATCTTTGTAAGACTGTGGCTGAAACCAGTTCTGTAGTATTTTCTTCTCTTGCTTCACCAGACATTAGCTATGACCGTAAAATTCATATAAAATAACGTATTTCTTATTACTCGAGTTGTGTACTGAACTGCATGTTTCTCTGAATCTGTCAAGTGATTTTTTAAACATCTCCATAACTTGAGTGCCAACACTGTTAACCATGAAATCTGTTTTGAATTTGAAATAGGGGGAAGGGAGAACAGGACAGGAGGGAGAGATAAATCCTGTATTTTTCTTTATATTTTACAAATTTTATTACTTCAGTCAAAAAATGTGACTGAAGCAATAAAATGTTACAGTTGCTCAGTGTAATGGTATGTGTTTGAAATACAACCCATTTGCTCTTCATTCTCTTCATCAGAGTTTTGGCAACTGCTAAAGGCTTCAAGTATGTGTGTAGAATATTCCTTATGCTATCATATCCATATTATTTCTCCACTTACCATTTCTTACTGAGCTATTTTTAACAGTTGCCCACTTACCAGTTTTCTATTTATGGCTATGTGCTTTCCTCTGTCTAAAAACATTTAATGAGATTTGTTTATGAAACCCGTTTGCAATGCTTTGAATGCTGGCAGCAGCTACAAGAGGGAGATCAGAGACCATAGGTGCAGCTCTTCTTCCAAATCCCTGTCCTGACTACAGACTAGGGGTCACTGCCAACTCACATGAAATATGGTCAACTATGCAATCCTAGCAATTATACAGATGACACAACACAGCCTGAGTTTATATCATGGCATTGCTCCATTGACCCTCTCTCTGACACTAGGGACACCACCTCCAGGAATCATGGAAAGCAATAGGAACGCTGGGGAAGTAATATACTCCAAGTTCAGTTGGGTATTTGGGGAGCTCCAAAAGGCAATGTGGCAAGCTGATACTTAGCTACCTTGTTTATCCCTTATTCTGGCTCCCTCCTATTTATCTAGCTGTTTATGGACACCTAAAAGCTACAAAAGCTGTTTTCTTTGGCTCTGAACTACAGTCTATAAAATACTGCTCAGTAAGGGGATCATGTTTGTGTCCTTTAATACCTAGCCAGGTGCTCTTCAGAGTTGGCAGCAGTGGCTTTACTGATAACTTTGACTGCATTTTATGTCTTTTCCTTTACAATTACAATGCAGACTTCTGTTGAGCTATTGCTCCCTCTAAATCATGCATGAGTTTGGCTTGTGGTAAAAGTGACTCAAAGACTGTTTCCCCCAAGCAGTATGCCATACCTGCTAAAAGCAAATGAATAAGAAAGCAGGGAGTACAGAAATTCTCATGCAATTAAAACTAGTTTGGGTTTTCTTTCCTAACTTCTTAGATACCTAAAGGGCATAAATTATGTTTTGCGAAAGCTTGCATTTCTAACACCAGCAGAACAAGATCAGTACAGGAAATACTGCAAGTGGTCCTACAAGAATATATTTGGGTGCAACAATCAGTATTGCATTGCAATATTTCTGGCACGTTTTGATTCTTAATGTATCATTTTTGTAAAGGACTAATTGCCCATTTTGAATTTATTTTCCTTAGAAGATGAGACCAAGTTATAATAATTTCCCAAAGCAAACCTCTTCAGAACAATGGGGGTTGAATCTCTGCCACAACGTTCTAAAAAGGACAGGGATTTTCATTCTGGCTAATATCAGTGATTTTTTTATATTAAATTTTCTACTCACTGACAAAAGTTCAGTGATGATTACAGCTTTCTTCCCTCCCTTCTCACTTCCATTTTATCAAACGGAAACATTTCAATTAGATTGAGTTACGGTGAACGAGTTACCAAAATTTTCTTATATGCTTCTAGTTTCCCCTACTGCTTCGTACGTAGAGCTCAGTGGATATCTGTGATATGTGACAGCTGTCAAGAAGGGCCATGTTCCTGGAATGCAGCACAGAATGCCATCCACAGCATAAGGATCATCTCTTCACATAGCCAGGAAGGGTACACAGACCTTGGCTCAGGTCAGGTCAGTGAGAGCTGACACAACAGGTTATCTATTTGCCAGAGTCACCTAGGAAAACTTGTGTAGTATGACAAGGTCTCAGGAGGTCATTCATCCTGTTTCAGAGAAGCATAATAGGACATTAGTGCCTAGGATCTACTGTAGAGGCATTTTAAATAATTTCCAACAGCCTTATTAGACAGCATTGGGTTTTGAGTCTTCCAAGAACTGCCTGGCTTTTCTGCAAAGTTTGGCATAAAGCTCATGTATATCAGTGGAATTATAGACAAAAAGTGAATAAATTCATGAGGGTGGTGCCTAAGGCCAAACAGAGAAAAAAAATAAGCTCTGTTATTGCTTTAAAAGAGCAGAAAAGGAGAAACTCTTCCATTTAGCTTGCAGTACGTCAGTGACATGCAGTTTTTATTCCCCTGAACAACAGCACCTCATTTCGCATGGCTAGTATAGCATGCAGAAGGCACCTCTTGTAGTACTGAGTAAGATCTCCAACGTGGCACATTTACATAAATGACATCTTATGTTCAAGAAGCATTGACAAACCTCACAGGAAATGTGAAAATAACTGATTTTTCCTAAAATGCTCACAATAATTTTTTTCCATAGAATAACCTGCTCCATAAACTATTTTGAATTTTTTAAAAAAGGCAATTTATATGAAAAACTCAAATTTTCTGATCATCTCCTTCATAGTTAAGGAGTTTTCCCTAGTGCAAAGCAGAACACAAATCACTAAAACCAGTATTTTGGGGAAAGAACATTTTGCATGACAAGACCAGAATGCTATGCATGTTTGTAGCTATACAGGGATAGATTAAAATGGCAAAATAGGTAAAATTTCTATGACATGTATACATGGACACTATCCCTTGATGACCTTGGCAATATTTCAAAGGGAAGCTTTCAAGGATTAACTGTTCAATCAATCAGATTTTATGACATACGCCAACTGGCTTCACAAATGTACTTGCAATCAAATTGCAGGAATAACAACAAAAAAGGTTTAATCTGTTGTTAGCTCTTAAAACCAGAATATTCAGAGAAAAGAGGCACACTTTGGCAGGAACAACCTGCATGTTTAGAAACTCCTCACCTGCCTCAGTTTGTAGCAAGGGTAGACTGTGACCAGCTCTTACATAAGTGCTTGGAAGGATCTTTATATGGGAAAGTGCCTTTCCATGGCCCTCTCTCAGCATACCGAACTAATGAGAACTGACCTTTTTGCAGTCAGAAAGGAAAATCCTTCCCAGGTGCATATCTATGTAAATTGCTCCCTTTGAGACACAGTAGAAGATTACATACATGCAAAAATCGGAGGTAGAGACAAGACGCAGCCTGAAAGCAACCTTGTGTGCAGAACCGGATCTATCTTACTCCTAGAATAATAAAATTTCATCAATGAGCCCTAGTCAGGGCTGCATAACCCTGGAGATTTTTGTTGTATGCACAGTCATGCTATAAAAAGACAGCACTGCCCCCAAAGAGCTTAAAACCAAAAGATAGTAGCAAACTGGTACAGATAAGGCAGTAACACTTCCCAGTCAGTTCCCAAATAATGACAATTATGGGACAGATGGGAATACAAGATGAAGGACATGATCTTTTAACAAGATCATTTTTTAGCAAGTAACAACTTTAGCAGGAGGAAGAGAAAAAAAATCAACTATCAATTCTCGTATACAATATTTCCTCAGTAAATACAGAGCCTGTCGTGACTCAACCAGGTGTGCTCTATTTCACACGTATAAGCAATGCAATTGATTCCAGGTGATGTTAGCTTACTTCAGATTAAGCAAATGTGTAAATGCTTTGTTGAGTGAAAGCCAAACCAAACACATTCCGTTGCAAAACATTTCAGTAGGATCAGGGCAAACAATTATAGTCTTCTCATGCCCAGAGAATCCCACAGAAAGTCTCACCAAACGCAGTTAATCAGTAGTAACCGTTCTTTGGTATCACACTTCAACTACTTCTGATGCTCTTTTTTCTGTAAAAAGCAGCTAACAAAGAGCTTATTTAAGGAACAGATGGGAGAGGTTTGGTGGGGAAAAAGAATAGATAAGATTAAGGCTAGGATGCTCTGCTCTCCCCTTCTTAGCCTTCTAGGTCATAGGCAAGATCAGAGTATGAGCCTGGAAAAAAAAATCTTCCTACCATTCCAATTGAGTCATACCAAGTTATGGAGCTAATCTACCATATATATAAAATATGTCAAATGCCTTTTTAATAGATTGTATTAACATATGCAAATTATCCAATTTATTTTCTTTAAAATATTGATAATCTTCATTCTAGCATTTTGTATCAAATATCTTGATTAAAACAGATTGGCAAAACTTGATTTCTTTCTTTTATTTGCTTCCTTTTATTACGGCTGCTAATGTAGCCAGCATAGCCAAGAATTTGGGTAGAAAACTTTGACATGAGCAGCAAGTGATCATTCACAGCCCATAACTTGTCCTGAATGACAGCTGTGTAGTCACCTTGGACTGCAAAATTACAGGTTTAGTTTAACAGCTTTGTCCCATATTCATTAAAAAAGTTTTGAGGACCCTCCTATGGCCTCCACAGCTATAGTTCTTCATAAAGTTTTCCAGAGGTCTGAGTAGAGAAAGACAGGGACCTCTGAACAATGCAACACCCTCTTCTCTGTAGCACTGAGGAAGAGATTAGTCACAGTAAAGCACTGGAAACTAAAAAAAACCTTTTCACTTTCTCTTACCTGTATATTTTTATGTCTATGGTTGATATATGCACTTCAATTAAAGTAACTGTAAACCCAAAAGGAAGAGATACTGAAGTTTATATGATTATACTACACAAGAAATTCTTTAGCTGAAGATTTAATTCACAAGGTTGTGTTATTATTAGATAGGAGAACATAGAATAAACCAGGCTGGAAGTGGAAGCCAACGCCAGACATGGCTAGCAAGATAAAATTCATGAAAAGGGAAAGGAAATTCAAGTATACAGTGATGTTAAAAACCCTTTGATATCCAGGATTAAATTAAAAAATTTACCTCTTTCACATAGAGATAAATTAATAAACTAACTCTCTATATTTCTTCTTATTAGAGCAATTTTTATTTATGCTTTAGAGATGTTGCACAGACAAGCAGCAGAAGTGTAGTCTTTGCCCCAAGCTGCTTACAGTTTGGACTTAGATAAAACTTAGGCAAAGTCCTTGGAAAACTCTGAAGTAGATTAGTTTCTTCTCAAGAGAGAGAAATTAAGAGAGCCAGAAACAAAGTTCAACTATATATGTACACACATACTTACATGCACATGAGGAGTAAAGCCCTTTTTCTCACTTCAATGTATCTCCCAGTAAAACGTGAATGATTTGATCAGAAGTTGTTCTACATAACTGTATTTTTAAAAATTAATGGGATAAGTTCATTCCTCTAGTAATTCTACTTACTTTCCAGTCTCTATAGTCCAGACACTTGGAGAGGAAGAGAAATTTAAAAAAAAGAGAAAGAAATCAAGACTATTTCAAGCATAGCCTTTGGCAAAAACTCTAGATCAAACTGATAAGCCTGCAGACTGCTGTGCATACTCCATCACAGACTTTAAGAAATGAAACAACCACACTGTACTTCCAAAAATAATATTCAGAAAATAAGACTGAAGATAACAACCCAATTTTTCAAGAGTTCTGATAGTTTAGTAAAAAATGAAAACTGCTGCCTTGTCTTCCCACTGTGCTTTTCTTGTCACCTTACCAGGTTTAAAGCCTTTGTTACTGAAGAGCAAATATTATCAAATTCTATTATTCAAGACAAAACCGTATTTCTTGACATGGAAGAGTAGCTGTTCTCAGATATTCAGTAGTGCAAAGAACAGTGATATGAGCTGTAGCTCAGCTGAAAAATTCCCTCACTAGGGTAAGCAATCCATTTCTCTAGGACCATGCAAACACCTTCTTCCTGTGGCCCTGCTTTGGTTTCCCTGACACATCCTCTTACACATATACCCATTCTCTGCTACACCTCCACTCCTAGAGCTCAAGTATTGAAAAAGTGATCATTTTGCTCAATCATCCTTAGGTTTTCCTTATATACATAAAGAAAAGGAAGTATAAAAATGCAAAGGCTAATTAACATGTTGTGAATGAAGAAGGAATAAAATTTACTTCCTGCCCTCAGGCTTTCTTGAAGCCTCCTTCTATGATGGTTTTCACCCTGAAGCTATTTTGGAAAGACAATAAACTGAAGAATATTATAAGCATAGTAATTCAGAAAAGAAAGGAGAGGAGGAAAAAAGCTTGTACCTAAGTCAACAATCCAGCCAAAGCTTGCATTAAAGCCTAAGAGGTCTATGTCTCAGCAGCCCTGTGGTTTTAAGGAAGATCTCTAATGCCCGCTTGCAAAGTGTACCTGATTTGGCTCTGCTAAGATGCCCTGCACAATGACAGCGGCTGTACATTGCTCCATTTACTCCAGCAGGAGATCTGAAGACTTTGGCAGAGCAGGAGAAAGGCGTAGGATATGAAAGGCATATCCCTAGATGGAGATTTGCTTAGCTCACATTTTTACCATTAACAAAAAAAAAGAAATCTTATGAATCACATTTTAAGCACATTAAAATGACATTAAGGTTGCACAGTAAGACATTCAAAGATGCAGGAAAACACCAGATTTAAGGTTTTATGTGAAAATTAAATTAGTCTCATAAGAAAGGCATTGCAAAGCTTATCTCTATTTTAAGGTGCAATCTTTCATTACTTTATCATTTACTTCTCCTCTCCCCAAGATCAAATGCTGCCTGCAAAATTTCAAGTGGAAAAGCATAGACTGTAAGGTTTCTCCCCTTGCACCTCCCAGCGAAGTAAGATGCAGGACCTTTTCCCTTTGCAATATGAAAAAACAATGTCATTTTCTGTCAGCTCATTCTGAGAAGTACACTGACATAAGCTTGGCTGAAATCCCTCCCCTCCTCACCTCTTCTGAATGAAGACACCCATCTGGAAAATCTCAGCCTAAATTGTTTAAGCTTTGGCAGTATTAGCACAGACAGTTAAAAACAAGACCTTCTGGCTGAAAGCGTTAAGCAACCTTAAGCATAGGTAGCGTTAGCAGCCCTGTCCATCATACGTAAACACAAACAGAAGAATGAGAACATCATATTCTGAAGTTTGTAGAGTGCAAAGGAGATCCACTGTCAGAGCTATGTGAGGAAAAGGCTTGTCTCTTTCAGCCAATGCAATGGCATCCTTCAGTAACAGGATTAACAATAGATATTTGCACGCTTTCCTACAACATCTCTGCCAAAAAACTTAGCCTTGACCTAAACCTTTTGTCATACTCTTAGTCGCACTATCCCAGCTCCAGGAAGACATAAAATATACCTTTTCTCAATATATTCTGAGGAAGAAGTCTATAGCAGGATTTTTCTTCTGTCCACATACGTGGTTTACGTTGCCACTGGAAGACTCTCTTTAGCAGTATGTCCCTGAAATCCTTCTGTTCTCTCTTCCTTACACCCATTTACTGTTTAGCTGGCTCTTACTCCACATCAGGTACTGCTTTGCACTAAAACACACAACTGCAGTAGTCATTCCTCTTCTGATCAATAAAAGGAGAGTCCTTCTACGTGTTCAAAAACCACACTCAGCTAATTCAATCACAAGTTACTTAACTAGCTGCAAGAACCACCAGGGAAATTCATTGTCTTGTGCAGCATGTGTAATGAATGGCCTCTTCTGCCCTCCAGAACTACGAACATCAGAATCTCTATAATGAACAAATTATCCAGAAACTTGTTTTGAGCTTAGTGTGATTCAATTAAGACATATAGGATTATCAATAATAAGAGGTTGTTTGGTTTTAGTATTGTTTTTTGGGTTGGGTATTTTTTTTTAAGAGAGAGCAGTGTTTCTTTAAAAGCATTGCATCTGGATGAATGGTAGAAATGTAATGGTAATGTTCTCTGATCATCAAGGCAGGATACACACAAAACATCTATGTCAAGCAGCACCACGGAGTAAAGCCATGTACTTCCTCAATCTCCCACTGCAGAATAGGTTCAAACCAGCTGAAATTGGCTATCAGGTATTTGCTCCCTGCTGCTGGGGCACCCCAAAAGCTGCAGTGCACTGCTGCTGCACAGAGGAAAGGTCACCCACAGCTGCTAGATCTCCACATGGATCACACACACATGTGCACATACACACACACACCTCAGCAGGTACAGGAGCACTGTGGAGATGCTCCTCTGGCAGTGCTCTTGTGCTTCCTTGCATTGGAAAGGGGCTGAGTAAATTTAGCAATGGGTGGGGCTGAGTGATTTTAAACTTAAAGCTCCCCAGTTTCATTTCTGGTGTTTCTCAGGCTATGAAGCAGATCACCACCATCCTCTTCTAAAACCTGTGTACATCCCCCACTTCAACATTATGATCTAGAGTAGACAGGTTGATCTAGTCTGGGGACAGTTTTACAGTCCAAATTTCATTTCAGAACACTTCTTGCCCTGGGGCGCTCCTGCCAATTCCATCAGGATAGTTCAAGTTCACGGCCTAGACGACCTCCTTGACTGCCTGCCTCTTGGGTCAGGGAGCCACATCACCTGACTCAGGACATCAGCAGAGAACCATGAAATCATCCCCCCCTGCCAGGATCAACACCTCCAAACAGCCTCTGTGCTGTTTCATGTAAGCACTTCTAGGCAAGCACAAGGTCATTTGGTTGAAGAGGGAAATGTTTGGTTTGTGTTAGCTAAAATTAGTCGATGGGTGCAAAGTATTCTTTTACTTTGCTGTTAGAAGCTTGAGAGTAGCTGGATGTTCTAAATGGAAAAATTATTAATATAACAAGGACATATCTTCCTTTCAAAAGTGCTGTGTCTTCTGTGTGGCACAGCTCTCAGTTGTACTAGATAGAGTGGGGTTTCAAACACAGCAGAAGAAAGGCTGCGGTTTGGGATTTTTCTTTTTTTTTTTTTTTTTACAATTTAATGTATTTTAACAAGCTGCTGCATTGGGGTTTGTAACTATCATCCAGATAAAAGCTAACTGGGAAAAGAGCTCTTAGACAGAAAATATTCATGAACAAAATTGATGTATTTCCAGGTTTTGCTTTTTCTATTTTTTCCAGAACACTTGTTGTCTTTACTTCCTTGAAGAAAGCAATTATACAAATAAACTGTATACAGAAGTGAGTGAAAGAAATTCAGTTACCAGGTAACAGAAAAAAGTAGCAAGCATTTATTTTCTTCGTGCTATGATGATGTCACTTACTTTGCCGTGTGCAGTCAGCTTAAACATTAGGGTTTCCATAAAATAACAACCCAGAAGAACACTGCACAGCCTGTTGCACTGGAGAGTCACTCTCTAGGCACGTGTGTTCACAAGTCCTTGAGCTGGTTTAGGCCCCAGCAGCTTTTCTCCCACTAGCCTCCCACTAGAAAGCCCTTCCCTGCAAAACATGTCAGTGAGGCTTTCAGTAGGATGGAACTGATACCCTTATATTCATGTATATTTGATTATGCATTGATATAAGCATAAGTTTTCAGATTTTCAATACACTGTTCCCTAAACATACAATTATTAAGGACAGAAAACAGTCCATTGCAAGTAAAGTTTGACATTTACAATAATAATTTCTTGTTATTTTGCCCATCACAAAACCAGAACATAGATGGGCTGTCAGGTTTCTGTTCCTGCAGCCCAATTTCTCTTTGAATTGTGCCTTCTCTCCACTTTTGTTCAGTCAGTTTCCCTCATCCTCAATGAGTCCTTATCCATTTACTTTCCTGTTTAGCTCGCTGGTAATGTACAACATATTCACATCAATTTCTGTGTGTTCTTCCTTCAGATGCAGCTGATTTCCTCAGAGTTCTGTTCCAAGGCACTCCCATCCAAATGGGAGACACTAAGGGAAAATGACAATTTACAAGAGAGATTTAACCCTATTCTGTCAAATACCTAGGGATTACACTGATGATACTGCAGCATCATAGTTGTCAGCAGGGATTGATAACAAGCATGTGGACAGACTCCCTACATTATAACAGACTCAGAGCAGATTTTGCACATGGGAAACAAGGGATGTTTTTGTTTTCACTTACTAAAACATGAAGTACAACATTCAGCCCATCTGCAACATGAATTACTTCATTTCTCTGTGAATTTCATTATTCTCTCAGAGGTATGTTATTTCAATAATTCTGTCCAAGATAACCCAGTATTTGGGATTAGTAGTACTGAACCTTTGAGAGCTAGAAAACCACTTTATTACGAGACCAAGAGATGAAGAAATGCAAAAAAAACACAGTTTGAGAGACTGACATTAGCACTCTGATACATTAGTGCACAATGTTGGTTTTGACAAAATTTGAAGCCTTGGTACAGCTATGCAACAACAGAAATTAATGACTTCCTAATTTTACTCATTCCCTTTTGCTTCAGAAATGGTTTCATTAAACAGACAGATACCTGACTTTTCTCTAATTCACCAAACCACACTGCCTTAACAACAACAAAAAAACCAAACCAAATTAATTTATTACCTATTATTCAAACAATTTCAGGAATTTGCTTGGTCTAAAGCATATTACAAATACCCCAAGCATCAAGAGCTCTGAGGGAAGAAAATGCAACCCTCAATCTTTCAATGTAAGCAGAGCAGTGTGCCTCAAAATAAAGGTTGCTGCAACATTGACACAATTCCATCATTACATCAGCAGCACTGGTTTCTACGGCAAGGAAAAATCAAGCCCTGGCACATCAGTCCACATTTATCAGCCAAGATGCCTCCCTAGCTTTTCTCTTATAATGAATTGCAACCTCAAAATACAAAAGTTAAAAGTGCAGTCTTCCTTATAGAATCAACCCAGAATTTAGCAGGACTTGGAAGGTCTGAAATGGGTAATTCCACATCTACTTTTGTTTATTGGCATTTTTAAATTATATTTGCAAAAATAAAATCTATAAACTGGATGACAACCATGGCATCAACTATTAATATTTCTGTTCAGTTGTCATGCAAAACAAGGATTCCTGTTTATTACTTTATTTTTAATACTACTTGCTCATAAGCAGCTTTGTCACTTTATCTGTCATCATCATCATCACTTTTGAACTTGAAAAAGGTTACACTGTAGATTGCATTTACACTTTGCAGTTGCTCTAGGTATAATATTTTTATGTCAATTCAAAGGATATGTTTTAATATCTTTACATTCTCCTAGATGCACAAAAAAAAAATTGTGGGTTTTTTTTTTTTAGAAAAAAGAAATGTGTTAGGATAATTTTCTCAGAGTTATCCTTAGGAAAAAATAAATAAAACAAATCATAACTAGAAAAGGGAAAATGGAGAAATGATAGAGAATTATGGAAGTGGGGATGCTGCTTTCATCATCTTTGGAGTTGTTAGATAGAGCTATAATGGGCAGACTGATGCATGCTTTTAAATGCCAGCCTGCAGAAAAACAAACTTATGGGTTCTTTTCATATGTGTGGGGAGGTGAACTTGACTTTTCAAGTTTGTCAAAACTCACTGTAAAATACTGTACATTCTTTGAAAGGTCTCTAACAGGACAGATTACTCAAGAATGAACAATGAGCTTTCTTTTTCCACTCTGGGAACATAGAGTCCAAAATTAACCAAGTCACTGAAAATTATAATAAAAATCTACATCTGGATGCTGAAGGCAAAAAAATTTGAAGTGAGGGCAAAGCCGTATTTTTTTCAAGAGAACTGGTCAAACAATGGCACAGTTATCTCTTGGCACCTTCCCACACAGACTGGATAGGGTTTTTTTTTTACACTAAATTAAGCAACCTGAAGAGGTATGGAGTTCAATATTCATAGAGTGAGGGGCCAAAATATAGTGACCTATGACAGCTAGGAGTTCAAGGAACCATATTTAATAGTCTCTTTTCAACTTCCCAGTTTTTGAATAACCTCATCAAGCTCAAAGAATGGAATAAGAAAAACTTAAGGACAACTGCTCCTTTACAAAACTATAACAATGAAGTTTATTTCTCTTTTTACTGAATTATTTTATCCACAGAACATAAATAAATCTGGTCCATAACATCTAGCCATAAATATAATTCCTCCGGGTATAGAAGCCAAAAAGTCTACTAAGAACTGAAAAGTAACGTCCACACCAAATGAAACATAGGCTAGCCATCTTCTCTTTAAGAATTATTTTTATGATGGTTTATTGTCTAGTCTTATTATAGCAACTTTCTCTGGAGGCTTTTTTTCTGTGTCAGAATGTTTAACTAATGTTATATATTCTGAAAATATAGGTGCATGGAGTCAAACTGCAGCGAATGTAACCTTCTTCTTCTAACCCGTGTTTCCAAATGACTTTCTAGGGTTTCACTGAACAGGTGAGAAATGCACAAACTAACACGCAAGTTATGCGACAATCACACCCTCCAGTCTAGAATACAGTAGAGACTCAAACGTATGAAAGAAGCTACAGTAACTAGTTCAAATAATCCATTGAAGATAACTAACATTTTAAATCATTTCTTCTGAGAATACATCTTATTTCAGCTGTGGGCAGGCTTTGGTTCAGAAGCTGGTTTCGAAAGTAACAAAGCAAACATATGAGCTACCAGAACAAATGATAAAATGCTCATAATTGAATCTCTCATTGTTGAAATCAAATAAAATAAATTTTAATCATGCTCATACCTATGTTCATATCCACTTCTGAGTCTAGACTTTTTTTGTTAAATACCAGCAGTCAGCCACAGGAAGCTCATCCCTTTATAAAAAAAATTAGAATCTAATCAGAAATCAAACACTCTTCTATAGTATCTCTGTAGAACAAAATAATACTGAAGAGCCAGAGCCTTCTTTCAAAACATGCATGAAATTGCCATTAACATCTGTTGGGACTCAGTGTACAGCGACAGAGCAGCATGTGGCCTCACAAAACCAACTACTTCAGAGTGATTTACAAACAACATACCAGCTTAGGGACTAATCCTGCACCTTTTGCTCATACAGAACACCTACAGGTCAGCAGGATAGTTTAGTCTATAAAAGGTCTTCAGGAGACAGATTTTTATGTGATTAAAAGACAGATTAAAAAAGATGCAGTTTTGGACTTTCATTTATTTAGATTAATTTACACTATGAAAATTGCTTTCCTTAAAATCTGTAAAAGTTTATAGTACTGAGCTATGTCTTCTTTTCTTGTACTTCATACTTACTAAAAATGCTGAGTAATATGAACCTAACCATAGCCCTTCTCTTAAAGCTAAAAAAATCTGGATATTCTCTCTATCAGCAAACAAAGATAAGAGCAGCATGCTGAAAATGCCGATTTTACTGCATATTTCAAGAGGTGATAACAGACTTTTCACGGCAAATTCTCTTTTCTCTATCCAAAAATCAATAACTATGCTCTTTTTCTTGACAAAAATTCTGGAGGTTTCTGAAAATATCAGTTACAAAGTCATCTTGGTATTATTACAAGTTTACAATGTCTCAAAAGCACAAATAATTATGGCATAGTGGGAAATAAGTAAATAGCCAACCATTTAAAGTGGGAAAGCTTTCAGGAAATTTTTACTTCTGCAAGTACACATGAAAATGCAGAAAACTAATTGAAGAATGTGAAATGAGAGTGCTTTCACACCTATGCAAACGTTCAGTCAAGAATTCCACTTTAAGAGATGAAGCCTACAATGGCTGAATACATGACATTTACAAATAAAAGCAGCTGGCTATGAAGAGTCTCTTAAAACTAATCAATTTTCCAATACATTTTATTATGGTTGTCAAAAATCCAATGATGCAGGTTAGTAGCATGGAGCTATAAAAAGCCCCACACACCATGCCAGCTGTATAATCTTTGCTTATTTGAAAGTCTGACGGTTTCCCTTGATTAAAATAAGGATACTTCATTATGAGTATTAAGCATTACTTTATGAGTTATGTAAAGTTTATGCTTTTTCATTTATGCTTTAGAATTTTAACCACATTGTCTCACTTATGCATAATCCATCAACCCAGGTGACAAATAGTCTTCTATATTTACACACTAGGAATATACAAGAAGCATACTGTACTAGCAGCTGAAACTACAAACGCCACTGTCAATCAAACTGGCTAGCATAAGTCCATATTTCTTGTCACCAAGAGGCTTAAAGCAAAGAATCTGTGCCTAATTCTCTTAAACCTTGCAGGTCAAAAGGTTTTAAAATTATTTTTGACACCATTTCTTTGCTTTGTCAACAGGCCTGAGTACTTTTTAACATGTAAAGGATATCAAAAAGCTGCTCATCGAAACAGTCTGGCATTAGCAATTTATGGGTTTAAAGTCTGGAGTGCACAGTAATTCCACTGGTATAACACAGGCTGTTTTGGAATGAGAGGATGGAGATGCAGCTGCAGGACTAGCTTTTACTAATGCAAAACCTCCAAACCAATCACTCACACTCCAGGCAACCAGTATTCTCTGAGCCAAAGCCACCACACAGCCTAAAGCTGCACCGCAGTGCAAACACCCCACTGTCGTGCACAAGCTGTCACGGAGACACTTTTCCTGCCCAGTGGTTTTATGCCTGTTTCCAGGTCTTGCTTTCCGCACACACTCTCAAACACAAAAATGAGGTCTTTAAGTGGCAGCAGTGGTGTCCTTCTCATTTATTGAAGTATTCTGCACATAGATGACAATCACCCCCTTAAAAAATCAGGGCTTTTAAAAATTTTCAGAAGCCCAATGGTTTGAGCCTTTCTTACTTAAGATGTTTTGCAGCAGGCCCAAACCCCAGCTGAAGTTTTGGCCCCATCCTGACAGACCAGCAGTTCCTTCCCAGTAAAGTTTACAGTTCAGAAATTCTGAAAATACTGAATGACTGAAAAACAAACCCTCCACACAAACTGCTGGCCACAGCTCTCAAGAGATGGTAGCCAGCATCTTCCAGTCTCTCTCCAGCACTTTCAAGACACAGTCCCTGTGACCTGGCAAGCAGCAGAAGAGACAGGTCATGCAGCAGGCACCCCAGCACCTCTCAGAGAGCCAAGAGTTCACAGGAGCAGGGCCCTGACCCACCACCTAGAAATTACTACACAAACCGTTTCCCAGTTTGTCCAATAAAGCAAGCCTACTGCATCCTTCCAGCAGAGAGGAAAGCTTTCTGGCTGAAAACAAAGGCAGCAGACTGAGCTGGGAGAGAGTGTAAGCAATGAAAACAGTTACATGGTGAAGAGAAATAGGGTGGAAAATCAAGTAACAACGGGGAGAGCTGTAACTTGGTGAAACAAATATAGATTTGAAGAGGAAAAAGACAGTAGAATAATGTGAAGAAGGAAAACAGATTGGTACAAAGGGAAAAAAAAAGACAAGATATCAAGTACAGAGAAGGCCAGATTAAAAATAAAGAGAAATACATTGTATTTACACTGAAGAGATCATCAGGACTAGGGTTCAGTGCCCTAACCTTACATTCAAACATCAGAAAAAAAAACAAGCAGTGAAGGAAGCTTAGAGATTCTGGAATAGGAATGCTCTTTGGTCATGACCAGAGGTACTTATGGGATCACAGAGTAATTTATATTGGGAAAGACCTTGAAGATTTTTGAGCCCAACTCTTAACCCCCCGCTAAACTATGTCCCTAAGTGCCACATCTACACATCCTTTAAACACCTCCAGAGATGGTGACACCATCATTTCCCTGTGCAGTCTGTTCCAATGTTTGATAACCCTTCCTGTCTGCAAACTTTTCCTAACATCCAATCTAAATCTCCCCAAGCACAACTTGAGGCCATTTCTTCTCATCCTATTCCTTATTATTTGGGAGAAGAGACCAACCCCCACCTCAATACAACATCCTTTTAGGTAGTTGAAGAGAGTCAGAAGGTCTCCCAATCCTCCTTTTCTCCAGGCTAAATATCCCCACCTCCCTCAGCTACTGCTCACAGGACTTGTGCTCCAGACCCTTCACCAGCTCTGTTGCCCTTCTCTGGACACGCTCCAGCCCCTCAATGTCTTTCTTGTAGTGAGGGGCACAGAACTGGACATAGAATTCAAGGTGTGTCTCCACCAGTGCCGAGTACAGGGAGGGTGGTCCTTTCCCTAGTCCTGCTGGCCACACTATTCCTGTTACAAGCCAGGATATCATTTACCTTCTTGGTACTTCCCAAAATTTGTTATGAGGGCTCCCTCTCTCTTGTTCAGAGAAGAGGTATTTGAGATCCTGCAATGCTAGGCATTACAAAACTATGAACACTGTAAGAAAATCAGATTCTTTAACAGAACAAAGGTGATGCCTCAGTGTCTGTGAAACTGGTCATGCTTTGAGTTTGGTAAAAGAGGCAGTAATTATGAGAACAGGTGCTGGTGTCCCTTCAACATATGCCTTACTGCTGAACTATCATTGCCAAACACTCCATTCTTCCCCTATTTTCCAAAGGTTGTGCAATATTAACAAACAGTTGACCCCAAGCTTTCCCAAAAATTAAGCTTAAAAACAATTATTATTAGCAGCAGCAATTATATGCAGCCTGAAATACCCCAGCCTTGCTGCAGTTGGTTACCTCCACATTCTTTTCCAGGCTTACAAGAGTTAATTCTCCTGTCTGCCAAACTGCTTAGTTCAGACACTGTAGTAGAGGGAAGAGGAGGGGGAAGGAGGAGGAAAGAGGGAAAGTAATCAACAGGACAACTCTGCACAGCCCTCAGAAATGTTCTGGGGCTGAATTTTGGCCCACAGCCCAATGCTGGTGAGTACCACTGGCTTCAACTGTATTAGGTGAAATATTATCATAAGGTTATATCCATGTTCCTCCCTGCACTGTATGTGTGCAC
Source organism: Atrichornis clamosus (assembly GCA_013400975.1). Classification (NCBI taxonomy): domain Eukaryota; kingdom Metazoa; phylum Chordata; class Aves; order Passeriformes; family Menuridae; genus Atrichornis; species Atrichornis clamosus. The sequence goes on along the minus strand of WBMZ01007786.1, from coordinate 22,839 downwards.
TGAGTCTGTTTTTTATTTTGGTTACGGGCAAGGACGCTTCATTCAACAACCCAAATTGACACTCACAATTAAAACAGTGTATTTCATCACAACATACGCACTGGGACATAAATATCAAATCTGTGCCTATTTAGATAAAAGTTGTCATGAACCAAACTAAAGGAGAGACAATGAGCTATGGAACACGATTGCACGCAAGGATCATGGCTCAGCCTTTCTTAACTTTACCCTGTTAGAGCCTTGTATCAGGACAAGAGACTACTTACCTGTTACACCTCCCTTATTTTGCCCCACTGTTTTACTATGTCAGCTTGCTGTGCTGAAATTCAGAAAGCAGCACAACCACAGGCTTCTAAGATCTCTCTAAAGACAGAGATGGATACAAACCTCACCCCTAGGCTTGACCTTTGTAAGGGTTGCAACTTGTCTGTCAGAATAGAGTAGGTGATAGATAACAGCCCATCATAAGGGGTGGGAAGAAGAAAGGGAATAAAATACATCTTCCATAGTGGGAAGTAAGAGAGATGAAAGGCAGAGATAGAGGATTCTCATCAAGAAGCAAGGTGAAAGAGATACACATATCTTGGAAGCAGAGACTGCAATGTTTGTGAAAAACAGGAGAAAAGGAGACCCTCAGTGAGAACAGAAACAGACCAGAAGAAAGACAGCAACCATATGATGAACCCATTCTTACTGCAACAAAAGGAAGAATAGAAATCTGCACTGTTACTGGAACACTCAAAAAATCTCAGATGTTTACAAGGTAAGCAAAATGTAACTCTTGGTGGTAGATTACAAAATATCATTCAAGTCAAATAAATTTTGGGCAATTTGAAGGTTCTACTTTTCTTCTTCCTTCTAATTTTTGTTTTCTTTACTATCTTTCTCTTCCTATCCCCAGATCAATTACATTTTCCTTTTTCTAGAAAATTAAAAATCAGGTTATAGGAAAATATCCCTTTCACTGAAATTGCCAAGGCCTTCACAGTCCTTGTTTTTCTCTGTTTCCCCATTAACAACTCCTGTGAGTTCCAGAGTGCTCCTTTCAGCCATATTAGGTGACATTAGAGGTGGTTCTGTGCTAGTATAAAGAAAGTGTAAGCTTTTCCACTGATTTATAGCTGAATAATACATGTATTGCTTACAACACTACAGTTTTATATGTGACATAGAAATTCTCATGGTTCCTCAGACGTCTCTTCAAAAAAGCAGAGTACGTTTTCCATATTGAACAAAAGGGTAATGTTAATCAGTAAAAGAGCAACATGCAAGCAGACATGTTTAGAGTTGAGAGAAAATTCAGGGCATTTTCAAGAAACTGGGAGTCAGAAGAACCTTGGTCAAACAATGCCCTAGCTCAGCCTTAGAGAATTAAAAGTTCCTTCCTTCTGTGGGCGTGTCATGCAATTGAATGCATTTCACACTCAGTTGCTGACTTTATCTGGTGCCTTCTCGGTTTTCCCTACCAAAATTTCTCTTGCTAGGGAGCTCTGACTGCTTTCAACTCTTTCCACTAAAGTAGTGGGAGCCTAAGGTGCAAAATTCTTCGGAAATGTTTCCCTTTGTTAAGAAAGGCACTAAAAATTCTTACCTGCAAGAAAAACAAGTTACAAATTGGCAACATCAGGTTTCAGTAATAATCCCTTTCCATTCTCTAACTAATTCTATCTAATTCTCAAACCTTTTTCTTGTCTGAGTTTGAGATGCTTCAGATATAGATCACGCAGAAGAAACTCCCAAACACAGAAGATCTGAAGGTAGTAGGCAATGCAGCAAGTCTGTCAAACTTGTTGAGACAGATTCAACATTGATTCAGTGTGTACTCTGAGGAGGGTCCAAGAGCAGGCTTTCATCCAAACCTATTGAATTCTGGTTCAATTTCACATTTAGGCTGAGGTTTGGACATGTTAATATTTTTTTGGGAGTGATTCATCCAGAACTTTAAGTTATCCAGGAAAAAATGTGGGATTAAATTAATCCTAGATGTTAGTACTTAAAAAGGAAAAACCATGTTTAATATGATCTGAATGGCAGTAGAAATGTGCAGCCACAGAAAAATGATACATCTATGGAACAATAGCATAAATTATTAAGATCACTGCATCTTAAATATCAAATTGTATTCAGACACAGTCTCCAGGAGAGCGATCCTGTACTGAGTGGAATTGGCTAAGACAAAGCAGGAGTAAGAGGTGCTTCACGAGTCGTGTACCAAATTAGCCCCCCTAATCCAGTTGGGTACTCTGTAACAGCTGCTTTTGGTTGCACATGCAGTAACAGGCAGGCGTGGAAACCCAATTCCATTTCACTCCTCTACACCCAGCCCGCAGTACCCCACACCGCAAAAAAACTGCTGCACTTTATTGCCAAGACCCAAGACTCTGGGATTTTAATCTGGGAGGGAGGGAAGGAACAGGAACAAAGTCAAGCTTGCAGCTGTCTTAGGTCTTGGGTGGGGAAAAAAACATTGAAAAGTCATAAACTATTCTATTCTTCAAGAGAAGATGGGCTCAGGAGTTTGGAAAGAAATTTCTGATTGCATTGGAAAGATTAAAATGATGATAAGAAAATAAGTTTCAGAAATGGAAAATAGTCTGGAAAAGAAATCTTCATATCTGCATATCTAATCTGCTTTTCTTCAGCTGTCTAACCAAATGGTGATTCTGCACTGCAGGTTCCTATTAGAAATATCATATGGAAGAATCGAGTGCCAAAATATTTATTTCCACAGTGAAAGGCATATTAGGTGCTGAAACAATCACCAGTTATGTTGATGTTTACATTGTGAATATTTAAGCTGTGGTAAAGTCTTAAGTGATCATTTTTGTTATGAAAAGAAATGACAGGACATTTGTATTTTGAAAGAATCTGAGTTTATCAGATTATGACGTTTAGCATATTTGTGGTCTATCCCTAAAGCATATTGTTTGTGTGTGCCTGTGCAACTCAAGTGTTCCTATCCTGTTAGCCAAAGCGTATAGAAGGAGGCACTTTTATTTTCTAATTAGGCCTGCCCTGTTGTATACAATGGGCTTCCATCTCTCTCCCCAGCTGAGATCCACAAGCCACAGGACTCCAAGCTAGGAGCTGCACTTCTCCTGACCAGATGAGTGATAAGGAGCCTTGAAATCCACCTTGCAAGAGTTCCCTCTTCTGACAGATCTCTCCCCATCAGGTTGCCTGAACACTTACTTAATTTAACTTCAATTTTCAGTGCTTTAAAGATACATAGATTTAGGAAAAAAACTAAAAGACCATAAAAGAGCTTATGTAAAGCATACAAGGACTCAGCAAGTCAACACAGCCTAGCAAAGCATTCAATAAAGAGCTCTATGAAGACCCAATGCACACAGTCAACATCATCTTTTCCTCCTTATGCTGTCCCTTCCACAGACTGCCTGAAACGAGGGACTGACACTCACCAGGCTCAATCTCCTGGTTCCATATGAAACCTAAGAAGGTTTCTGTCATATTGCCATCACGTGTGCATGTCTGAGGGAAGGAGGCTGCCATCGGTCACCCGACGGAGGGAACCAACCAGGCAGGGCAGGCTGAGGACCATTGATAACCCTGTGCAACTTGCCTCAAATCCCTTTTCCTCTCAAAATAATACACCACTGTAATGCAGGACTTTTCTGCAGAAAGGCTGCTAAGAACTGCATGCTGACAATGCACAGGGACAAAGCCCAGCTGCTGCACAGGCTTCTTGAGAAGGAATGCACTTCCATGAACCTTTGTGTGCGCATCCAGCATGTCTTAAAAGCAAAGGGGTAAAACCAAAACAAGCCCCTACTTCCAAACTATCAAGTCACACACATTCAACATGTTATTCTCTGATCCAATTTCCCTCTTTAGGCTTCCTCCACCAGTCCCAGATCTTACATATTTCCAGCCTACTGCCATTATTGCTTTGTACCCCACTGCAAACACACACATCAAAAGAAACAGCCCAAAAGACCCCAGAGAGCCCAGTACGTCAGGTCTCCTGGAAAGAAAGAGCTAAGACCTAAGCAGAACCCCACATTGATGGGGATCTGGTTTTCTGTTTCCTTGGAAAATCAACAAGTTTCTTCTCTCCATTGTAATTCAGCCAGTCTCGTGTCGTATTCACTGAAATGATCAATCTACTGCTTTCTTCTGACTTAACTGACTGACCCTGCCCCTATTTGTTTAAAGATTGATATGAAAATATAATTTCCAAGTGCACTATTTGTTTTAACCTAAGTTCCATTTGGCCTATTTCTTCCTCACGTAGACATCCAATATTCAGAATTCACAGTGGATTTACTATTTACTTACACACAATCCCTCTACTTTTAAAAAATATTGCAGAATCAGAGGGTACAAAGACAAAGCTGATGAGAGTGAGGGAATACAGGGGGAAGAAACTTCCATAAGGTTGGAAGCTGAAGCAGTTGGACATATTTCAAACAAGAAACAACTAAAGGCAGCACACAGGAAAAAGTTTATGGAGTGAGGTATGCAGAAGATTGTCACAACAGCTATTTTTCCTTGTCCAAATTCAAAAGCAAGAGACTTATTCAAATCTGTGAGCTCCTGGCAAAATCAAAAATCACTCAACAGAAACACCATCACGCAGTATATCATTAGACCAAGGAATTATATGCTGCAGGAATTATTCAAACAGAATCAGGTAGCTGGATATATACAGGTGGATATAAAGTCAGTATTGACAACTAATCAGAAGTTTCAACTAATGTCAGAAAGTTATTGAATCACATCCCATAAAGTTTAAGATAAATTCCAGAAGAAAACTTGATGAAACAGTTTTCCACAATCTGTCTCAAAGTTCTTACCAAAAGCATTAATCAACTATCCTAAACTGGAATAAAAATCAAATTATTTAGATAACTGAGCAAAAAAAAAAAAGGGATGACAGGAAAAAGTTTTGCTTCGAGTCATAATCTTGTTGAGCATTTATCTTGTATATCTTTACTAATGACATCATTTTTTCCATTGCATGTCATCAAATGGAAAAGACTCCATTTTGGAATAACACATTAAAGAACTTCATGGACTATGAAAGAGTTGAAGAGGAAAAACCAAGCCAAATTCCTGTCTAAGAAATACTTCCCACTCACCTGTGATGAGGTGAACAGCACAGCTGGTGAAGCTGAAGATTTTGGTAGCATAGATCTTCACATCACAGTCCTGTTGAAGAGATTATATGAATGGAAAATCCCATTTCTCATGGATCATCTGCTGCAAATTGGCTGAAGAATGTTAAGGTTGTAAGGCACACATGCAAAGAAAATGCAGAAGGGATCAGTTGAAAAAGTAAAATATGGAGGACAAATTAAGGAAAGCACAGTCCTATCACTGAGCTCCAGAACAGCCAGTTCCCTGAAACTGAGGAAACTGTAAGACAACTTAATAGGAAGGAAAGATTTAGGCAAAAATTGCAACTGGAAATTGAAGTTCCCAGAGACATAATTTACAAGTGAGTTTAATTGGTTATGAGGACAACTAGTTTGGCAATTCAAAAAGGGTTCATGAATTTAGAGAGGAAGAAGGGGAAAAAGGTAGGTTTTTCTGGTTGAAGTCAAAGGATTTAAAATACTGCATAAAGATCTGGGGTGCCAAATACTTTTTAAATTTTTTGGAAGTTTAAGTGGGTGCAGGAAAGGGTTGAAATATTTTAAGGACTGGAGAAAATGCTCAGACTTTACAGGCTATACCTATTTAATTTAACAAATCAGACTATACAGGTATCTTTACATAAAAAGTAATAAATCCTAAAGGATTTATTTGAACCAATGCTAAAAGTTATAAATAATACCTTGAGGTAAAGTTAGTAAATGCAGATAAAATAAAATAGTATTGTTTTAATTTTTTAACAGTGAAGTTTATTAACCCGGGTTGCAAATAAAATTGAAATGGAAAAGTTTTCATCATTTCAAATTAAGACTGTTTTGGGAAGATGTGTTTCAGCCAAAAACGAGCAATGAGAATCAATGCCCGTGCATTGTATTTATCAAGTTTTCTGTCCTGATGAACACAGGCAGTCAGACCAGATTATATCATAATCTCTCCTGGCCCTTAGTCCTCTGCACCTTGTGCTTGCAGTTCTTGTTGTTTGTCCCATAAGACTTCAAAACATATTCCATTTAGTCATACTCATGCCTAAAACTAATCTACATATTGTTATACTTTCTTCTCCCTTGCAACTGGCAGATGGAATATTACCATTTTTCACTCTCCACTCAAACATCACTTTACTCTTTGTATGCAGCTCTTTACAGTGTGAATAGCACTACCATATCTCACATCCTCTCCCTCTGGAAACAAATGTGATGTTAGCACAGTTACACCATTCTGCACCTATCCTCTACTTATATATGCTTCAAATAGAAATTTGAAGCACTATTAGGAACCTAACCTGTTTAGGTCAACTGTAGCTTTTGAAGTTACAGTACAGAGAAACATAAGATTGGGACTGCATTAAATCATCTTGGCAAACACTCAACACTGAGGCAAAACTAAGTATACACAAATTATTCCATTTAAACCACTGTTAACTTAGAAACAGCTTCTTACTGACAGAAAGGACTCCACACCCTGCTGGGTAACCTAGTAAAGAACATAATTAAATTACTGTTGGGGGAGATATTGCTAACTGGTATAAATGAAGAGTAAATCAGTAGACCAAAGAAATCACCTAGCTACCTGAAAAGGTCTGATACAGGGATGATTAAGACGCCAGCCATCCCAATAGCTTCAGTCCCAGAAGACAATAGGATAAGCTATTGCTGTAACTCTTGGTAGTAACTCAGTTACCGATGCATTCCTGAACCAAGCTAATAATAAGGATGACGGGCAAGAAACATCTCACCTTCAAGTTCATCAGCATATTTCAGGGTTGATACTTGCACAAGCTAGCACTAAATTTTAAGCACTTTGCATTAAAATATGCTATTCAAGGAGCAACCTCAGCATTTCCAATTTTGCATATTAATTTTCTCTCTAAAAGAGCCAGGCTCTAACCTTATATTTCATAGGATGTGTCATTTCAGTAAGCCTGACTGGTGCTCAGCAGGACCTGACAGAAAGCTGGCTATTCTCATCCAAGTTCATTTATTAGACCTTAGTGGAAAGGTCATGCTGTTCAAAGGACAGCTGTAGCACAAGAGTAATTCTTTTGCAGCTCCCAGAGAGGGTTTTACCCAGATCCATACTCTCGTGTTGCATACTACTCATTTCCCTCACGCTCCCTTGCCCTGTCAGCTAATACATCGTTTGCACACGACATTTTCAACTGTTTAATTTGTGCCTACACAATGAATTAGAAATGCAAATCTGAATGCGTTTGTTCCTAATTATCCTGTCAGCACCAGCAGCCAAAGAATTATGGATTTAGGTGCTCAGATTTATACCACAGTTGAAAGAAGCAAAACTGAGTGAACTGAATGAAAGAGCTTGGGAAAGTAGCAAGTACCAACCTACAGAAAATACGACCAGAACCAGTGATCTACAGAACTGCAGCAGAACAGCAGTCTCCGACATGTGTCAATAAAGATATACAAACGTCAGTCACAGGATTTACAATGTATATATTAAGAAACTAGAAGGATTTAACAAAATTGTTGTACTGACAACCTTAAAGCTAACTGCAAATGTCTTGACATCATATATGGTATGGGAGGATACCACCACAAAGAGGTACATTCCAGAAAACTCATGCCCATGTTTTGAATAAGATATGATTTATTTTTACTTTTGTTTTGTATTCTTCCTAAGGAATAAATAACAAAATAAAACATGTCACATTGTGTTTATTCTTTTTTGGCCTTTCCAGCCAAGCATGCTCTCGGTCTGCAAACATTTAACAGTTTCAGCATCAGTGCTTTACCACAGAAGACATCTGAGGGTTATCCTCTTCCCTTAACTCTAATAAATTATATAACTCAAAGGTTGATCAAAGCACTCTCTCAACTCGAGCAAAGTAATGAAAGAACAGTTTAAATTGGAATCATTTAAATATCCTCAGTACTGAAAATGTGGCTATACATGGCAGAGAGAGGAGGGAGTTGGTTTTTGTCACTGATTTTTTGTTTGTTTGTTTTTGGTTTTAATCTTTAAACAGACATAATCAAATCTTCCTTTAAAGTTGCAATTAATTCCAATCTGGGAGAGGGCACAACACATATGGAATTAAATTCCTCTTTGAAAATCATGTGTTTGCATTCCTTCTATATGATGATTTTTACCACACCAGAAACTTCCTAATTAATTGCAACCTGCTTCACTATACTGAAACAGATGTAAATAAAAATTTTTTCTAGTCACCATAATCATCCTCACTACGCATGTACATAAAGGAGAGCTCTAGAGGCTTTGTGCACCTACAGACTAAATTGCATTTCACTGCTGGCTGGGAGATAAACAGATCAAGAGCTGTCTTTCTGACTTAGGGGTGCTGATGGATGAGAGGCTGGACATGACCCAGCAATGTGCACTCACAGCCCAGAAAGCCAAATGTATCCTGGGCTGCATCCAAAGCAGCATGGCCAGCAGGTCAAGGGAGGTAATCCTGCCCCTCTGCTCTGGTGAGAACTCACCTGCAGTACTGCATCCATCTCTGTTGTCCTCAGCACAGGAAGGACATGGACCTGTTGGAATGAGTCCAGAGGAGGGACACCAAGTTGATCAGAGGAATGGAGCACTACTCCTATGAGGAAAGGCTGAGAGCATTGGATTTCTTCCTAGAAAAGAAAGTCTTTGGGTGACCTAATTGTGGCTTCCAGTACCTGCAGGGTGCCTATGAGAAAGATTTTACAAGAGTATGCAGTGACAAAACAAGGGATTCAAATTGAAAGTAAGTTTAGATTAGATACAAGGAAGAAATTCTTAACTATTAGGTTGGTTAGGCACTGGAAGAAGTCCCCCAGAGAAGCTGTAGATGCTCCATCCCTGGAAGTGTTCAAGGCCAGGCTGGATGGAGCTCTGAGCAATTTGGTCTAGTGGAAGGTATCCCCATTCACAGTAGTGGGTTTGGAACTAGATATCTTTAAGGTACCTTCCAACCCAAACTGTTTTGTGATTCTATACTCTCCTATAAGAGAGCAGCAGCAGCTTTTTCCAGTTGAATAAAGGAGAAAAGTAAATTTCCATAACATTTCATTCATTCCAAGGGAAGTCAATGCTTAGACAGAGCTCTTTGAAAAACCTATCTGAAGAAATTCTGACTTGTAACAGAAAGTGGCTCTAAGGGATGAAACATAAAACGTGACTTGATAAAGTCCCCCCTTGACATATTGTGCTTTAGAGTTGGGGGATATTTTCAGAACCTGAACATTTCGGAAAATTTGCCAAGAGACTGAGCTTGGTTTTAAGTAGAAAAACGCTGGCAGAATCGCAGGAGAGCTTAAATTATTGGAGAATTTAAAAGTGAGAAAAAGCTAAAGCTGTAAAACCCAATGAAAACAAAATATTGGAGACTGAAACATGCCCAGGAGAGGCAAACATGGCCTAATGCCAATCACCATGAGCTTGAAAAATGGTACTTATTAAGAAGAGAGCTTCATACTCAAGAGACTGTTTTGGAGTAAGCCATGGAATCAGGAAGAGGGTAGCTCAGATGATGGATATTGCCAGTGGAATACTCACAATAGGCTTGCTAAAAAAGACCCCTGAAAATATTAAAAGACTAAACAGGAATACGCAATATTCTCCCAGTCCAGCACTATTGTGGCATCTGATTGTTTATTTAGACATCAGCAGTTGTAGAGTAATCCATTGTCCTAACAGGACTTTCTTTGGGGTTGTAGGCTGAAGGTCTCCATAATCAAAAAGAGCTAGTGTTTTGAAGATAAACAAGCACTACTTTCACTGCATAATCACTGAGGTAGGACCCTTAGTTTATGCAATACCATAAAAAGTAAACCATGACTTGCAATATCACAGACTTTAATGCAGAGCAACCACAAAAGTAAAGAAACCTCCTGCTACACAGCCTACAGCTGAAAGGATGATTGCTAAGTTAGGAAAATTCAGTCAATGAGATTTGTATAGCTCAACTTTAGATCACGTAAGCAGTGGATACGGATTTGGGACACCTATATTCAACTTCTACCTACGGCAGAGACTTCCTGTGAACTTGGAAGCATTACCTTTTTTTTGGGTTTCTTTGATTACTCGTAGGAAAACATGGAAAATAATTCTTCCCCACTCTGCTATATCTCTACCAATTGTAAATTCATACTGTAGCTGTGCCAGTCACTGTCACAGCACCACACACTTGCTTGTGTCAAGCTCCAAGGGGAACACTAAAGCTTGTTTTAATATCTATTGTTTAAAAAATTCTAGCTTTTTGAACCTTCATTACTTCAGAAAGAGAATCTCTGCCCTACACTGATTCAACACCTTGCAGGGGAATTGTCTCCATGGGTTTTTGCGTGTTTTAAAAGGACAGGAGGGCAGACCAAGGAAAGAGTTCATTTTTCATAACACCAAAAACACTTCACCACACAACATTTTCCTACTTCTCTCCCCAAAATTATTTTTGTTTCATCATATGCAAGGGATGTGTGGAAACAGGAAAACAAACTAAAACTCCTTTTAATAATAAAACCATTAAATGGTGGAAAACAGCTTTTTCAGTTGAATATCTTGGCTTGGCTTTTATCCAGTCCTTGTCTCACTGATTATATTCATGACTCTTTAGGGTTACTCCAGTACCTTGGAATTCATACTCAAGATGTCTTCTTCTCACAATTCAACAGGCTCTCACTTTCAACTGCCAGCACATCTCATTCCTCATCATCTGTGTCAGGGGCTGTATGAGCCTCACAGCAGTGTCTTCAAAAAAACAACAACAAAAAACCCCATACCATATTTAAGAATATCCAACTGTTTCACATCTGCACTGTACTCAGCCAGATTGAAAATGTGTTCTGAGTAAATGATGGAAACAGGTCAGTGTAAATACTTGGCAACAACAACAGACGTGGCAGTGTCCCACATTTTATTTCAAAAGTTAACACACAGAGAAAAAAAAAAAAGTCATCACCAAGGACAAGGTGATTTGCTCCAGTTAGACATTGAGCATGCTTGTTTTGATGTTCAGCCCTAGAAACCTTTTATTATGTAAACATGTCTCCCTAGGGGTAGGATTTATATTTCTTCATTTATTTGATGATCAAAAGGTCAAATATACTTATTTTCTTCATGTGGCATTAGAACTAATGTCCTTTCATTAACATTTTGAGCCACTATCGCTGAAGTCAAGCATTTTAACAGCACAGTTACTCCTCTCTTCTGCAACCCTTTTCTCCAAGGATGCCCCAAAAAAATTACATCAAACAAAGTTATCACTGTGATTATCTCTAAGTTGTACTTGGAAGGAACCTAACTTCTTTTTCACACATAAAACCTACTCAGCTTGTTTAAGCACTCAGGACAGAGAGCAAAACCAGATAAAGACATTTTCCCTTTGGAAGCAGCCTTAACAATGTATAACTTCATGGTAGTAGAGGGATATGGTTTCAATTCTAACCTGGATCAGACTCTAAATATTCTGACATGTATCAAGCAGAATTCAGAATTGCCAAAACATATTCTTCCCTTTCAAAACATTCCATTGGCTCTGGCCTCATTAGGCAGTTTAAATGCTATTTCATTTTAAAAAATTAAAAATACAAAGTTAAAAGGTTACATTGAAATAGAAAAATGATGTGAAACAGTGGCACTTTATTCTATGTTTGCAGTCTTTGGGGTACCATAGGGTTAGCTATCAGATTAAATTTAGTCATTGCCCAAATGAATAGCCTTTATATTTACTAGGTCCATTTCTACCAGTTATTCTGGAATGACTAAAACTAAAACCATTGCTTCTCTCTTAAGTTTCCTGTTAAGCACCTTGCTATAAACACAACTATGAGAAACACTTCAAGAATCACAGTTAGCCAACTGCTTCAGAGTAGGATTGGACCAGGTGACTTTTAGAGATCCCTTTCAACCTAAATTGCGCTACAACATCCTTAAATTTATTTTTTCACTTATTTATCAAATTAATTTCTCAAGCATTTTCTTGCTTGCATTAACAAGTAAATCAGATTATATCACACATAGCTTCTACTGGCCACACAAGTTGCTCAGTCACTTTTTGGTCAGCTCATTCAGTATTCAGCATCACCATGGTATTCCACTGTCACAACTCACCTTTGGTTAATTTTGGTTACTAAAGAAAGCAATCAAAATGCTACCAAAAAAAAGGCATATCATCTCTATACTTCCTTTAAGAAGAGGTGTGTCCTGGGGTAATAATCCAACTTAAGTATCACCTTACCCACACTTTCATACACTTCCGTATAACAATTTTTTTAGATTTACCAATTTCACAATTTAGTTATGGCAGACAAAAACAAAAAAAGTGCTTGAGGTCAATATCACCATGAACCCCTTACATTACTAATCTCCTACACTCCTCTCCCATGTGAAGCTACAATTAGTACAGTTCTGTCCTGAATATCTTGGTACTCCACAATCCTAAAATTCAATCCTATATTCACCTGTGTTTGCAATTTACCTTAATAACAGCAGTGCCATCACTGAAGTGATTTATATTGAAGCAAGACATGTAGCTAAAAGACCACAGGCAAATTGAAACAAACAAAAAAACTCAAAAAAACTCCAAATAGCAAAAACAACAACAACAAAAACCCAATACACATCCCACTTACTGGTGGCAGATTCATCTACTCACACATCTGCAGGTAAATTGTTCATATTGCTATATGCCACTCATGCCCCTGATTGTAACACCTCTTACAGGATGCCCTGAAGAAGCCACATCTCAGAGTCTGGAACATTTTCTTTTTTGAAGAAAATCAAGGTAAGCAGTTTGTTAATCAGCTTTTACTGTGAAATCCTGCAAGATATTATGCACATATTAGTACATAGCCCAGAAAACACTAAGTAGCAAAATAACAAAATAGCATAACTACTTCAAGACTGGTTTTACATTCATTGTAATGATTCAGAAAGATCTAGGGACACTTGTGGAACATTCATCCAAACATCAGCTAAACAGTGAGAGCACAAGCTGAATTTCACAAATTACTAGAAAATTAATAGCAAACAAACAGAAGACCATGGTATGAGCTCAAGGTACAGGAGCTGAGAAAGCAGGCAGGGTACATTTTGTACTGTTACCTATAATTCTGCCTATTTGCAGCTCAGCAAACCCAGAGACATCACAGGTTCCAAATGTATCCTTCATCTAGACCACAATGCCGATCCTCAGCCCCTGAAGGGTTCAGCCACCAGAAGAATAAGATATTTCTCTGACTTATTTTAGCCCAGAACCCTTCATGCCACATTTTGCAAATTGTAATGATAACCTTGATAAGCAGCAGAAATTATGTTTCCTTGAAGTGCTTATAGCCCAACACATCAAGCTAATCCCATAGCTACATAACATTCAGTCACAATAAAAGTCACAGTTGCAGATTGAGAGATAAAAAGGTAGTAAATGAATAAAGTTGTGAAAAAAAGCCAACAAAATTTCACCTTTTCATAACACAGGTTTAAAAACAAGAAGAAAATAAGAAATTACAAACAAAATTTCTTAGCTTTATTATACTCTTAATGGCTACTACACAAGTTAAAAAAAAAAATAGAATATCTTAGGCCAGCACTACCAATTCATCTTGTTAAATGACACCAAGATATGCCATTCATACAACTAATGAGGATTAGCATGCTGATGATATTCTAAAGATAGCATTGTTAAATAAGCCAAATATACCTCAGGAATCAAGCTTAATATATAATACCAATCTATGTCCATCAATTAGGATGACACAGGGTGCTAAAAATATACAAATCTGTAAGAACCATTGGTCCTCTGAACACAGTCCAGCTCCCTAAACTTACAGGCTATGGACACAGGCTGATAGAGTTGGCCTGTAAAGTCCAATAGTATTTGTAGTCAGCAGTGCTCAGTTAGCATAGTCTGCCTGGAGCATAATATTCTTTCATTATCTGTATCTCTGTAAGGCACTTTGATCTACTAAATAGCTGTACATAAGAAGAGTATTACTAGTTTTTCAAAGGGAATGTTAGTACATAACTTAAAATTCATAATGGCAAAACAATTAAACACATCAACCCTCTAAATCAGCTTTTACAAGAAAAAGAATTTCTGGGAAACTAGATTAATAAGCCTCTCCTGAGGAGCCATTTGTAACAGAATGTTTCCTATGAGGAAACACACCCTGAGCTGCACAAGCAGTGTAAGTTCAACAATTTTGAACTGCACATTAGCAAAATTGTCTGTAAGGGATGCAATCAGGTTAGCTCCTTGCCAAAGATGTAGGAGAGAGTCTTAAAAGTGATTAGGGAAAGGAGCAATCAAGCAAAACAACTCGGGGAAGAAAAAAAAAAACCCACATACTGGTTCAATACTTTCTAAAACATTTGGTCTTCAGTCTTCATACACACAGCAGTGGGCAGGGAGAGGATGGGGGGAAAAAATGCAACACACAATTTGTGTTTATAGAAGTCTGGCTGATTTAGTTTATTAGTGATGAGAGTACCACTGACAGCAAACAGTAAAGATGGAAAAGATGGAAGCAAGCTATTAAAAAACTCCCTTGCAACTGCTACCAGTGGTGTTCTTCCCTCCAAAATCCAGAGTGACCAGTTCAAGTGAGAATAACATAAAAGAGACATAAACAATGAGGCACAGCTGAGTAGGAATACCTGTTGTGTTACCATTGCTGGCATGGGAGGAATTTCCTTCTGGTTTCCATGAACCACAACGCCTCAGCAACTTTGACAACATCTAATAAGTGACTGCAAATCCACATCCTCCAGATCCTTTTTCACCCTTGCAAGGTTTGAGCAGGAATACTAAGTGTATCTCTAACATATCCATTCTTCCTTTGACAGGCTGCAAAAACTAACTTTGATCTGCCACCTTTTTTTTACAGAATAGAAACCTCTTTGACAACTGTGCTCTTAAGAAAAAAGCAAAAGGTTAAACATCCAAACATACATGGTTTTTCTCTTTTTCTAGATTCATAAACAAATAAAACCCCCAAGAAATTGCTCCACAAAAAATAATGTGTTTCAAAGAAAACTCTTGAAGTGTTTCAGCTAAACAATTGATCACCATCTTTAGCTGGTCACACACTCAATTTCATCACTTTGGGATCAGATAACACAGCACCCACACTGAAAAAGCAGCACCATGATCATCCTTCAAAAGAAAATCAAGGACACATCTGTGAACAAATCTATCAAGATTTAGGGTTATTTACAATTCTAACTACATATTTTAGACATCTATTAAGTATTTTTCTCCTCTTCTGCTTTTTATGAGGTTTTTTTCTTATTTTCCAGGTATTTCTCTGATATATCATAGGTTAAGATTTAAGTTTAATCTGAGGACCCCAAATGTACCATGCATCTTACAATCTCTTGTTATAATATCAACAAAAGGGAAGCACAAAGCCCAATCTTTGTGGCTTCAGCCATCTGTGGAGCCAGCACTAGTCCTTTATCCAAGCCAGTTATACCTATACAGATACAAATCTCAGAAATGAAGAGCAGCTAGTCTCAATCAAATTAAGGCCTAGCAAGGCTAACAGTGAAGTGCGTGACCAGGTAAAAAAGACATAATTAAAGAAAAGGTTGAAGAGAGCGACCTTTGCTCCTTACGTCCCAGTGCCCTCAATGTTTCCAAAAGTATGCAACACTTTACATTCCAGCCACTGCATCTAATAACTACCCATGTCTCTAACTTTTATTGATGCATCAAATGTCTCTCAAAGCATCCTTTGCATAGTCCCACGACACAGAACTCCACAACAAAGTCATGCACTGCCTTGCAGAAATGATCCCTTCAGTTACCTTTACAGCCTGTTGTCCAATAGTGATTCTATTGGTTCTACATCGAAACACTGAAAATTTCATGGCCAAAACTAGAGGCTTTCACATTAAAGCATAGTTTTGGAAAAAAGGTAATTGCAAACACAAGGTATAACTTGCCTTAATACATCTGTATTTCAAAATCATGGAGATACTTTTTTAAAGTTATTTTTACATGTAGTCTACATCAGTAAGTACAGTTCTGGAAAATTCAAATAAATCCAAATGCCTCATGAAGTGATACACAGTAGATGCCATATCTGAAACATGCCTATATATCCAATTAGTGAAACTTTTCTGTGACAAGTACATATTCAACACATTAAGATTTTGCTGTCATACATTTCCTTGCATACAATTCAAAATCTTGACCACCTGATTTTAATGTAATCCAAAAGCAACATTTCTAAAGAGAACATTACCCCAGCATCCTCCCCAGACAAACTCTTCCTACACTTATAGTCTATAAAAGCTCTAAAGAACAAGGTGCATTACTCCCTGTATGTTCTGTAAATACTCTGATATTCAAAAGGCAAGGAAGGAGCAGACACCTCACAACAGGGGATAGGTCACCTGCATTTTGATATTTCTCTGGGAAAGAAGACTTTGCATCTGCTTTGTCCTGCAAGACGTGTACAACAAATAAAAAGATAAACAAGTATTCAAATACACACCAGTGCAACTCTGTAGCAGGGATCATGTTTGATATTTAAAAATGGAAGCCTAAAAATAAACTGAGGTGATATAACTTCAAGTTCTAGAGGCAAGCACATGGTTAAATAACTTTTTCTCACCTGAAAGAGTGTTTGCTTCCTGAGAGAAAAGAAGAAGAGACTGCATACATTTTCATTTCACTTAATTCCTTAGATTGTGCTCACTTTTTCTTATATAAAATACAAATCGTGTATTTTGCCAATTTCAGGTTTGCTCACTAATGCCCAGTGGAAAGATCTTCTTTGGAGAGCACGGTATGCCTTCTACGTCTGCATGTGGCACATGGAGGGGTATTCACCCCATTGGAACTGAGATTCTTTTATTTGGAAAGCCAGAACATTCATTGCCTCAAGCCAGCTGGAAAATACAGGAGGAAAAATGCAGAATACTTTCAGCAGAATTTGTACTTTTAAAAAGGTTATTTTGAGATCAACAAATTACAAGGTTCAATTTTAAGTGGTTGAAAATTAAGTGAGCTGCATTAGAGAAAGACTTCAGGTTGGAAGAATTAAGTAATTTTCCTCAATGTGCAGGTCTGGGAAGTCACACATGGTAGAATAAATTTTTAAGAACTACTAGAGATATTGCGAGAAAACCCCAAAGCCAATAAAAACCGTAGGTTCTTTTGGATACAACCTAATGTCTAGTAAACAAGCAGAGACAAGTCTCCAACAGTGGTTGGGATGCCATTTTGCGGCTATTAAGAAATGGATTAATCACACAGTTCTGCAGGACTCTTTAATCAATACAGAGCCTGAAAAAAAGTTAAGGTTTGAGGTTATATCATAAGGCTCGTGAAACGTCACATTAGAAAAGATATGGTCAAAACACAGAAATAAAGTGCTTTCTGAACATTTGCTGCAAATGTGTATCAGATTTAAAACCAGCAATCCGTTCCTGCTCCTTCGTGGTGTAGAGCTTTGCTGTGGACTGCTGAGTAGCTGTCATGCTATGCAGCCTGGCTGCTTTCCAGTCCTGGGTGAAGCAATCCACACAGCATTTGCATGAAAGAAATGATGGGTTCCTTTGATGTGAATGATCTTGAGTGAATAAAAGGTGGGTTTGGGTTTTTCTGGCCTTTATAAGAATTCTTTGTTGATGCTTCTTTCTCACGAGTAAAAGCCTATGCCAGGTATCCCAGAAAGTCAGGTAAATGTTTAAAGATTCTCTCTGAAGACCCATGTAGAAAACATCTATTCCTCATATCTTATAACTAGCCTTTGTAGAAAGGATTGCCTTGAGCTTTTTCAATAGCTGTTTTTCTGTATATTCAGGATTTGTCCTCTTCAAGTATGGTGTGAAAAAGACAATTCCTTTGACAGAACACAAGTGGTTTTTATTGAAATGCATTTGTTGATTTAACTTTACGGCTTTAGACAGTTTCTGCAAATAATTTTTGATAATTACTTAAATGTTATTTCATATGAAAGTCATTACTACTAAAATCTACAGTATTCCACCAGCAAGAAAAAAAAGAAATGGACAAGTTGCAAGCACAGCTCATCTATTGTTTCTGACTCAAGCAGGGTTGCAAATGCTGGAGACTGTTGGCATTTTGAAATGTCTAGAGATTTCTGCAGATTTCTAGAATTACATGGTATCGCTCTTGGTGTTCCACAGACACCGCAGCTGATTTACTAAAAAAAATTAAAGATGTATTTCTCAAAAATAGGTTTATGCTCCATGCCTTACTGAAAACAGGAAATCCATATGCTCATGGCTGCATAATCAAGCACACAGAGCCACATGGTCACAGTGAATTTAGAACACGTATAAATTTTACACCATAAACAACATATCAGAGAGGGCATGATGCACCACATGCTCCAAATATTCACTGGTCTACCCAAGTCCATCTCTACTCTGAAGTTTACTCTTCTGTAACAGAAGTTCACTAGCATTAGAGTCTTACAGGAGGAGAGGAATAGCATGTCTACCATTAAAAGCAATTCCACGTTAAAACAGGATTCCAACCAATAATCTAGGAAATCATTAACCTGACTTTTAAGAAATCCCAACCTCAGTTCACGTCCCCTTATTATGTGCTCCTGGCTGTAAGTGACACTGGCAAATCCATGCAGAAGTTTTTAAAAACAAAGATATTTGAAGAGTTCCATGTAGATGTGGTTTGGTAGGAAATCAGTAAGGATTTTTAGTATCTGCACAAAGCCCTTGAGCTTCATCACTGACATGGGAGGTAGGGACAGCTTCACCCCTCTTTTTTGCTGGCCAATGATTATATCAACCTGTTCATATCCTGACACCAGTAGAACCACTTTGGGATTTGAACCACTTTGGTCAAGAGCAAGTTAAGTATGCTTTTGGTCTCCTCATCCTCCATCTTCTTTTCCACAACCTGGGGTTTTCTGCCCTCCCGTTTTTATTTTGTCCCACCTCCATCTGCATCCATGCTGTGTCAGGATGTGCACCATACCACCTACCCAAGTGGAAGGGATAACAACAGCTGAAGTTTGTTTAGAGCTTGCTCTACTTCTGTGTAGAGATCAAGTAGTCCCAGAGTAATGCAACCTTTGAAGGAAGACCTGGAGTGTCATGATTTTTTCTAAGGTGCTTTTCTAATTTTTTTTGCAAGGAGTTTGAAAAATAACCAGTCTAACTAGAGAGTGAGCATGAACTCAAAATATTAGAAAAGTCCAGGAAAGGTGTTTCTCCCAGTTTTGGAGTATGTGATTATTTTATAAGATGAGAAAAATATATTAGATCCTAAGGCTTTCCCAGAAGTTTAGATCCAAATCCAGCAAAATCTTTTGTCTAAGAACAAACCATTGCTTCAGTAAAATGAGTCTTCTAGTAGATGGTATAATTTCTTGAGGTACAAAAATAAAACATTTGAACTCAGATCTAATATTGATGTCTTCCAGTGACTGGAAGAATACAGGATGGAAAACAATATATTTTTTAATAGTCTGTAATTGCTGAAGTTATAAATACTAGAGCTTTATAAGTGTGAAGATTCTCAAAGACAACAAGCCTTTCTTTAGGGTAACCACCAAAACCTAGGAAAATTTAGACTCACCCCTCTGTGACCTACACAAATATCTATCCCTTCAGCAGGATCTATGGAGAAAACAGCATTGGTTACTCAGGCACCATAACAATGTGAGTTGTTGCCAAAATTAGTGCCAAGACACACTTCTGGCTTTAACAAGCTCATTTTAGTACAGGTTAAGTCAATCAAATTAAACCTAACTGCTGGAAAATTATGAATGGGGAAGTCCAAAGAGTTTGCCTCAACTAATCTGCTTCCCAACCAACTTTAGACTTAACCAGGACAATTTTTGTTTAGACTAGACATACACACATTTCTGGGATAACTTAAACATTCTCCAGTTTGTAGCATTTATGTTTTCTAATGCTGTAGAATAAAAAGTCTCCTTAAAAAACATTGGGAAAGTTAAGTCCCTGTAAAGTGTTTGCAGTATCTTTGATCTTCCTTATTCAAATTAGAAAGGGTAAAAAATCATTGCAAAGTATTTCACTGGGGTTGTCTTTTCGAATTTTTTTTCCTCATTTTAAAAATATACTCACATGGCATTACACTAGTACTCTGAGGCAGTTTTGTACAATATTTTTGTTAATATTCATCCAGAAATGAAATTTCAGTGCAGAAAAAAATTGCTACATACAAATGTAATTCTGAAGCAAGCAAATAGGGGGGACAAAAAATTGTTTTCCAGACTTATTCCTCCACAGTGTTTACCCACATTACGCTTCTGAGATGCTACTGGGGACACAGAATTGTTCTATGAAAGTTACATTCAACCATTCTCAAAGCTCCACAGTTTTCCCCTCCAAATCCCTTTCTAAAGCTCTCCTCTATCAAAACCATCAAAAAAAAAAAAAAAAAGAAAAAAACCCAAAAGAAAAGAAAACCAAAACCAAAATAACTTTGAGGCCACTGGAGGTACAAATCTGTTTCTAATGTTGTCACTCACTGTATTTTCCTTGCAAACACTGAAACCTGCTGCACCTTCTTTTAAGCCATATCCATGAAAAATTTTGCGTAATAGAGTCCTAGGCTTCATAATGTGCTGACACTCAGATGAATAATTTATTTAACCAATGACACTGTAACCAAAGGAAAGAATTTAGAAATGAGGAAAATAAGGAGGGCTAGGAGTGGAAATCAGCCAGATGCTTCTACAGGATGCTGGAAACGTTGCAGGATTTTGTGCACCAAGGCTTCACTGTAAGTACCATTTCAGTGCCGAATTCATCAGAAAGGTTAATCCCAATAAGCATGGGTTTTAATGGTACAAACATATACCCTGGTCTTGAAATTAATAAATTCAGTCTGTTTTAATACTTCATACAATGTGTTCCATTTAATTGCTGAATAAAGAATGTGCTCTTTAATTATATACAGGGACAGCCTGGGTTTAGCAAAAAATAAAGTGTAATCCAGAAACTGGAAATAGTAGGTGACTAATAGCATTTACATTTTCAATAACCATGGTCAAGTTTTCTTTCTGTAGAGCTCTAGGATAAACTCAAGAGATGATTACTGTAATTAAGGAATTTACAGATCTCTTTCTTTAGAGACAACCTATTTGGCAGAGATTTGGAGTCTCTTGAATAAACTCCCTCCAGTCCTCTGAAGTTACTATCTTCTGCTCATTAGGTTCCAAACTAGCATGCACATGCTGCTGGATACTGGTGTCAGTCAAAGCTCTATCCCAGTCAAATGGTTCTTGCAAATAGAAATATTTTCTGGCACCTGACTTCTCATGAGGGCATTTCCAGTCCCAGGGGAGAGAGCAGACTCCAGCAAACTCCAACCCAAGAGATACTCACTCTAACATTACACAGTCAACCACTTCAGTTACAGTCCCAACTACATCCAGAATTATACAAGTAATATCTTTGAGAACAGATAAAAAAAATCAGATTTACACAGATGTAACTGAAATCAGACTATTGCTTCTCACCAAGGGGGTTCCATCATTCCAATCCAAATAATTAGTAGTTTATATGGCATAACTAGATATATCACAGATATCCAAAAGCAGGTTATCCCCTGCTAGGAAAAATTGGTTAGAGACAGTACACAAGCCTGCTGTACAAAATTTCTTCCTTACAGACAACTACATCTAAAATTTCACCTGGGAATAGAGCATCTAATGGCATGCCATAGATGCTGAAGCAATAGGATACATCTTCAGATATGGCCCACTTATCAATCCATGCCTTACCCAAACAAGTAGCAAAAATACCTCATTTAACTGTAATACAACATCCAAGTCTATGATAAGATTACATCCTGATTAAACCAATACTCACTGGAGAAATCATGGAACTAATGGAAGTTTGTAAATCAGTGATTTGGGGTGCCCAAGTTGAAATACTCAAGAAACAGGATTTTGAGAAGATGGGTGTTGGGGAAGTGCTGAACCTCTCACACTGTATGTACAATAATAGTTGAGCTATCACCATAGTTAGCCTATAGTCAGTGAGAAAACACAGAGACAGTAGCTGTAGACAGTAGCTGACTCTACGTTGTTATTTACTCTGTGAACCACAACGCAGTGTGCAATACACATGAAATGGCTGATTCAGGAGGAAAGGGTACATTCAATTCGTTTCAAAGAATTTACACTGATCTCATCACCATTCATGCAGTTCATTGCCACAAGTTAAAAAAAATAAACCCAAACACTACTATCTAAAGACAGATCAAATCTGGACACAAATAAGAATATTTAACGGGAGTTAGAGTCACCATCCTAAGGAGACTGCTGGAAAGGATAAAAGCTCCTGCTTCAGTTTTAGCTCAATTTCTCATTAGAAGGGATTAGAATGAAATTTTCATAGAAGCCTCTAATTCCTGTGGGGTCTACCATCCTCATCTCAAGCATCTGGTATGGTCATCAGAGAAATGGTAGTACATTAGACAGACCACGAGCACAATCCAATATGGCAATTACTACATGTTTTCTTCTGCTTGATAAAAAGTTAAACAGTCCATCTGATGCCACCATCAAAATGCAATCTTGGAACAAAGCACCAAATAAACATTTGTTTATGGACAAAAGAAAGACCAAATATGCTCACTAACAATTTAAATTCAATTCCAGAAATGCAAGATTGCCTGCCCAGACCACAGTCTATCTCACCAAACCATTTGGGTGTTGTTTTTGAAAAGCTACTAGGTGAAATATTTCTTCAGATTGCAGGAAAAACAGGTATCATCATGTGGTGGGTTTGTGTTTC
>WBMZ01007785.1:0-44006 GCA_013400975.1 Atrichornis clamosus | reverse complement strand
TAATAAAGAAAATTGATAATAAAGACTTTTAACCATCTCTATATTATGATTCAATATATATTATAATTTATTTTATGTTACCAATTATTTTAAGGGATATAAACCATTTATGATAAAGGATTCTTACTGTTTCTTAGATATTATCATTCATTATATATTACTAATTATTTCAAAGGATTTTAACCATTTATAAGAAAGGGGTTTTATCCTTTATTTATCATAACATTATATATTATTATTTATTATTGAATATAATTATAATGTATGAATAATGATTAATTAGCTATAATTAATAATGTATTATCAACTTGATTTAGTATAACATATATTATGATTTATTATAGAATACAATAATATTATAATTATAATTTATTATATATTAACAATTATTTTAAGGGATGTAAACCATTTATAATAAAGGACCTGTACCATTTACTAATTATCATTCATTATCTACTATAATTGAGTCTCTATTATAATTTATTATCAATTCCCGGGCATTTTAAAGGCTTTGAAGCATTTTTAAACTTTCAATAGCAAAGTTTCAAGGTTTAATCCCGTCCCGGTCTCTCACTCACGGCGGAGGCCGCGGCCCGGCGGGGCCCGGCATGGCGTCGCACCGTTACCACGACAACGCCCTCCAAGATGCGGCGCGGGGATTGGTCGCCAGCAACGGCGCCGCCGATTGGTCGCTGCGCGGCGCGCGGGCCGAGCTGTGCTCGCGGCCGCAGCCCCGGGACGTCCGTGGGCCCCGGTTCGGGTCCCGCCCCCGCCCCGTGTCACCGAACCAGCGCTGCCCACGGCCGCCGCGACACCGCCCCGCCGCGCCGCGTTCCCGCGGGGCTGCAGCGCCTCGCTTGGGCTTTCACCCCTGAGTCAGCAAAGTCGCACCCGCGAGTTCTGTCGGCACCGCCCGCGGGGACGGTGTGAGGGTTGGGGATGCGGCTCCTCGGGGGAGGTGCCGGGCGTGCATGACCCGCGCGGCTCTGCAGGGGCACGGCGGGAGCTCTCGGGACGGGGCGGCGGCCGCTCCGAGGCGTGTAACACAACACAGGACACGGTGTCCTCGCTGTGACAGCAGCCGCGATGCCCGACGTGCGCGCCGGGCGCTGCCCCGCACCGGCCCGGGGACGGCGCTGAGCCGGGCAGGTGAGGCACCGGGGGCTGCAGGGAGGAGACGGTGAATTACGACTGGTTTTGGATCATTTTTCTGGTTATTTGGGGTTGTTTTTCGGTTTTTATTTTTAACCTAGAGTTGTTATTGTGCCCCCCAAGAGCCCCACGCCCAGCAGGAGTCCCCGTTTCCCGAGGACCCCCTGTTCGCTTCGCGGCCGATGAGACACCCCCCGCGCCTCTGCGGCTCCCCGCGTGAGTACGGCGGCCGGGCAGGGCGGGAGGGAGGACGCGGCACCGACACCGGGGGCGAGAGCGGCGCGGGGCGATGATGTGAAGCCGGTGCCGGCGGCGGGCGGGGCCGAACGGGACCCGAGGGACCGTGAGGGGCCGCGGCCAGCTGGAGCCCCAGCGCTGACCGGGGCGCTGCTGCGCCTTGAGTGACAGGCGATGGGCGCGGCCTGTTGAATGAATGACACCTAAGGGGGCGCGTTTTGCGGCCTGAGTGACACGTGAGGGGCGCGGCCTGTGCCTTGAGTGACACCTGACGGGGCGTGGCTTGTGCCGAATGACATATTAGGGCATGAGGGGCCGCGGCGGCCGCGCTTCGCTGTAATGGAGGCGCGGCCTTGCGCCCTGAGTGACAAGAGAGAGGGCGCGGCCCGGGGCGGGGCCGGGGCCCTGAGTGACACGCGGGGGGCGCGTTTTGCCACCCGAATGACAGGCGGTGGGGCGTGGTCTATGCCCTGAGTGACAGGTTAGACCGCGCTCTGTGCCAGGCGAGAGGCGTGTCCATCCGTTGACTGACAGGCGCTGTGGGCGTGCCCTCCCCGTGACTGACAGGAGCCGCACGCGCCCGGCCCGCTTCCCGCGGTGCGCGGTGACGTCGTGCGTAACGCGGCCACGCCCCCTCCCGCCACCGCCGCTCCCGGTCCCGTCCCCGCCGCTCCCACCGGGACCCGGCGGCGCTTCCCGGCGATGTGACCCTTTCCCGGCCTACCAGCGATCATGGCTGAGGTGAGAGCGGCGGGGGCCTGCCGGGGAACTTGTTGCGCGGAGCCGCAAGTTTGTTGTGGGGACCGGAGGCCCGCAAGCACCGGCGGTCCCGCCCGCTCCCCTCCGGGGCCTTCAGCCCCCGGGACGGCCCCGGTCGGGGGCTGAAGGCCCCGTTCGGGAAGGGGGTGGGACCGAGCGCGGCGCCTCCCGGTGTTTGTAGGACCACATACGCTAAAACATCTGTTTATTTCCTTTAAATATCTTTTTGTAGTCCTTAAGACAAAGGGGAATTGGTTAAAAGGTAGCCCAGGGTCCTGGGAGGGAGAGCTTTCTTATGGGAAATGAGGGAATTCCCTGGATTTGCGGGGAAGGGGGGGTTATTTGGGGATAATGGGAGTTAATGTCTTAGAATATGATGGGATATAATATGATAATGATGGGGAGATAAGGGGGAAGTAGAAAAAAAGCCTGTTAATCACGGTGTTGGATTGTTGGGGGGTGGATTTGCCCTTCCAGTAGGATCTGGGAGAGCACCTCTTTCCCTTTTAAGACGACTGATGGATGGATATTCCATTAAGATTTCTTTGAATTATGCCCAGGTTCCAGTTTCCAGGCGATTTGCTTCTCAAACAGTGTTGACAAATGGGTTGGAAATGCAAATTTGAAAGTATGTATTGGAAAAGTAAAATTCGTGGGACAGGTGTTGCTTCCAGGGCGAGTTGGAAGTATCAGGATTAGAATATTTTACAGATAAGGCATCTTCCCATGAAATTCCTGAATATACAGGGATTTTTCCTCAAATTATTTTATCTTTTCCTCCCAAATGAAAACTTTAATGGGGCAGTCTTCCTGTTGTCGGGACAATGTGTACCGAGCTAATCTTAGAAGTTATAAGAACCTGCCTTTGTGGTTTTGTATCTCGAGAGGGAGAGAATCACAGGTCTGATCCTGGAGTGATTCCAGAAAATGTGGATATTAAACTCCTGCCATCTATAAAGTTGGAGAGACAGCGGGGCCTGTGCTGTAGGCATCAGAGTATTCGGGAATCTTTGCCTTGAGTTTCACCAACTGCTTGTAAATTTTGTTCATTTTTTGTTAATGAACTT
Organism: Atrichornis clamosus; assembly: GCA_013400975.1. Taxonomy (NCBI): domain Eukaryota; kingdom Metazoa; phylum Chordata; class Aves; order Passeriformes; family Menuridae; genus Atrichornis; species Atrichornis clamosus. The sequence goes on along the minus strand of WBMZ01007785.1, from coordinate 40,791 downwards.
CCTACTCTGTGTCATATCCTCGGATCGACGTCACAGCAGTGACAGCACTGAGGGCTGGGAGGTTTGTGCTGCCCAGAAAAATCCCACTGGGATGTGGAGCTCAGGCAGGTTTGGGTTTTCCCTTCATGGATGTTGTTCCAATGGGTGAGGCCTTAGTTTCATATCAGTCTTGATATTCCACTCCCAAAGGAACGGGGTTCTTTCAGCTTTGCTTTTTTTGAAGGTAAATTCTTTGTCCTGTTTTGGCATCTTTGTTTGAGGTGAAGGCACAGGAGGAGCTTAAAGGGTTGGGAGAGCTTTGATCCACCTGTGGATGAGTTTAGGAGCAGCAGCACCTGGAGTTCATTCCCAGCCATTGAATTGTGCAGGCAACTGTTGCATCTGGAAACAGAATCAGAAACAATCAGAATTAAAAAAAAAAAAAAAATACTCTCAGTGATTTAACTAGGAGCACTGTCCCAGCACAGTTTGTGTCCCTGCCTATGGAAGGGGCTTGGAACTAGATGGTCTTTAAGGTCCCTTCCAACCCAAACCATTCCAGAATTCTATGAATTTAGGGAATATATGTGGAACAAGGTGGGAATTCTCCTTAGGACAGCATTTTCTCATAGCTCTGGTATCAACCACCTGCTTAGAGGAACTGCAGATGATGAAAGTAAGGATGGAAAGGCTGCAAGGCTGATGTTGTACCTCTTGCCCTCCTCCCATCCTGCCTCCCCTGTGGAAAATCCTGAGCTGACTGTTCTGAGGGAATGCACAGGATCTCATCCTTCAGTCAGGAACCATCCTAAAATGTGTTCTAGAGAATCGGCTGCAGACACAAACCTCAAAGCCCAATATAACTCTGAAACTTGTTGTGTTGGACAGGAAGGATCTTCAGAAAGTAGAGCTGAGCTTGGTTAGTCAGTGAAGGAGGCCAGAAAGTGAAACTAAATTCACAAAAAGTGCTGCTTCACTTTTGCAGAAGCGATTTGAATACAGGACAGACAAAGAGAAAAAGGGATTTTGAATATGTATTAAACTGGGTTTAAGTTTGGGATTAATAACCTGTGTTAGGGTTCTTTTTGCTTTGGAGCGTGCTCACGTGATTCCTCATATTCCCACATGTCAGAAGTTTGTTCTAGGCATAAACTGGAAAGAAAACATCTCTCACTTAAGATCAGCTGAAGCTTTGTGACTGTTACAATATCCTGCACTAAGCTGCTTACGGAGTGGTTTTGGTGGAGGGAATGCTGATACACACAGATTTTCTCCAAAATAAGTATTTTAATGCCTCCTGAGAAGAAAAGATTGTGGCTGAAAAGCTTGATTAGCAGCTGAAAGAGAATGTTTTTTGTTTATTCAGCCATTATAATGTTGGAATGAAATGTAAGTGAGAGAATGAGATCTTCTGATCTCAAAACTGGAAGAGCTGGGGTCAGACTTTTGTGTTGAAATGAGGCAGCTCAGTGCCTACTGTAATTTCCAGAAGTGCTGAATTCCTGCTGTTACTTTTGTTCCATGATAGGATGCACCAGTCAGGTTGCTACAGGCACTTGCCAGGATACTGAGCATGGAAAATTAATGGGAAAAAGATGAGATTTGGGGGTTTTTGTTACTCTTCAGTGAATTAGGAGGAGTACCAGGGCTGCTGCGTGGAAAAGAGAGTGGTCGTGTTTGGTCAGAGATGGGGTGGGAGTGTGGAGGACAAAATATCCCTGAGTTTTCATTGCCTTATCTTGGTTTTAACTGCAAGAGGGTTTAATTATGGGTTGGGGTGATCTAACAGTTCCTGAGAGGGAGATCTTGCACCTCCTGCTGCTTTTGTGTAGGTGCCCCTGAACTTCTGAGAGCTGATCCGTCTCACTGAGAACCTAAAAGCTTCCTGCAGGACAAGCGGTTGTATCAGCTGAGGGAAAGATCCAAAAGGGACCGGAGCTGGAATGGGGATGGTGAGGATCAGCAGGATGTGGGGATCAGCAGATCCCCAGGAGAGGCTCAGGGGGGCCCCTCTGGCTCTGCACAAGTCCCTGACAGGAGGGGGCAGCCCGGGGGGGATTTGGGATCTGCTCCCAGGGAACAGGGACAGGAGGAGAGGGAACGGCCTCAGGCTGTGCCAGGGGAGGGGCAGGTTGGACACCAGGAGGAATTTCTTCCTGGAAAGGGTTTTCCAGCCCTGGCACAGCTGGCCAGGGCAGTGGTGGAGTCCCCATTCCTGGAGGGATTTAACAGCCCTGTGGATGTGGCACCTGGGGACAGGGGACAGGGGTGGCCTGGGCAGTGCTGGGGGAATGGCTGGACTTGGTGTTCTTGGAGATGTTTTCCAACCTAAAGGATTCCATGATTCCCTTCCCCATGACTGATGCTGAAACACACACTCCTGATCCTCCCAAATCTCCAGCAGGCGGTTGAGCAGCATCTTGTGTTTCCCACCCATCACTGAGCTCATTCAATTTTCTGACCTGCTGGAATAAGAACTTACATTTTTGAGTGATTTTCTGTGGGGTTAAACATCTGAACTGACGTTTTAAGGTGTTGGACAAGTTTGGGAAGAAGCAGGAGCTGCATGTCCTGGAGCAGAACCAGTTCCCTTGTGGTGTCTGTGGACAATTAAACTGCCTCAACCTAATTTCTGAGTGCACTTTAATGTTGTTTGAGTTTTTGAAAGTTTAGTTGCTTTTGACCAAAAAATCAGTTTATTAACATTGTGTGCTTTAATAAGTCATCTTTAATTTCCTTTTGTTTGGAAAAATTTCCCTTTTTCTCAATATCCTGCTTCTTTCGTTTGAAAATTTTCGTGAATGTAACTGAATTCTATTTTTATATTTTGAAAATTATTTTCTATTTTCTAGTTTGAAACAGCTTCAGGACAGAATGCTGAAGAAACACATGATGTAATCATGATTCTTAGTAACCTTTTTGCATTTTTATTCTTTGTATTTTTATTGAACCATGTTATTACTTTAACATAATCTGCATAAAGGTGTAGTAGGAAGCAGCAGTAAAATTCACGCAGTCACTGATGTGTTTGCAAATTGAGGTGTTTGAACACTCAGAGTTTTTGAGTAACTCCTGGATACAGAACAAGGTCAAAATAGATGAAATCCAGGTTTCCTACTGACTGATCTGAGTCCCGATTAACAGCAGTGATTGACACCAGTCCGTCCTGTTGAGCACCACTCAGTTTTGCCTTGTTTGATCTTAGCTGTAACTAATTGTCTTTTTTGTAGCATTTTGGAGCAGTGTTTGTAGAATGCTCCCCTGATGTATCAGTGAACCTTAGGGAGAGCTGGGAATTCAGTTTTTTCACTTCCTTGGTGAGGGAATAAACCCCACAGTGGTTGGTTACAGCCACTGACTGTATTCCCTCCGTTTTTCTACAAGGGCAGGGAAAGCACACGGCAATTGCAGGGAAAACAATAACACTCTGCATTTCTCATCTTTAAAAAGAGAGTGGCTCTTGGGTGCTTTTGTCATAATAGAAGAGTTTTGTGGGTATTTTTTGCATGTGATAAAATATTGATGTTTGTGGGCTTACAGCTCAGGACTTCAAGTTCTTCCTAGAGCAGCAGAGTGGGATTGTTCAGTTGCTTTTTGAGCCTTTTCCTGACCAGAAGCCCCAGGTTGTGTTAATATTTCCCTCCTAATCCATTCAGGTCACAAATTGTCCCTAAGAATGTTTCCTTGTGGTGCTTGGCATATGACTGCAGCTGCTTTCTCCTGAAATCCTACAGTAGGATCTGGTCATTCCATAGAATCTCAATTTTTTTTAGCAAGATATTTTAGATTATTACAAGAAGTTGAAGCCGATGCTGGAGTTCGTAATGAAAACAAATGTTAAATAGTTAGAAAATGTCCAGTGGAAGTGTGTGCTTCAGGTAGGGCAGGTGGAGTTCTGATGGCCTCTTGTGCTCCGTGATACCCTTGGAATGGGAAGTTCTCCTGCAGGGAGCATCATGTCCTGTCAGCCAAGGCCTCCCCGTGGCTGCAGCTGCCTCCATCCAGCAGCTTCCCTTAGCCTGTGGCAGCAGCACTGCTCTGAGGACTCAATCCTTTAGGAAAATCCCTGCATGGTGGTCCCTGGACAGAACTTTTCACCATCCTGAAGTTTCCTGTCCCTTCCTGTGACTTGGAACCTCAAGAACTGCAGCTCCCCCTGCTCTGCGGGACTTACAGAGCTCTGTGCTCCCCTTGGGAGGGATTCTTCAGGCTGGGATGGAGCTGAATCCTTCAGTGCAGAGATCCAAGGGGATTGATTGGCTGCTGTCCCGGCACTCTGATGGCACTGTCATCTGTCTGTCCTGCCCGGTCCCCACTGGAGACCTCAGAGCCACTTCCAGAGCCTAAAGGGGCTCCAGGAGAGCTGGAGAGGGACTTGGGATGGAGGGACAGGACACAGGGAATGGCTTCCCACTGCCAGAGGGCAGGGATAGATGGGATATTGGGAAGGAATTGTTCTCTGGGAGGGTGGAAAGGCCCTGGCACAGGGTGCCCAGAGAAGCTGTGGCTGCCCCTGGATCCCTGGAAGTGTCCAAGGCCAGGTTGGATTGGGCTTGGAGCACCCTGGGACAGTGGAAGGTTTCCCTGTCCCTGGATGGGGTGGAATGAGGTGATCTTTAAGGTCTTTTCTCCAGGCTGAACTCCCCCAGCTCTCTCAAAAATCTCAGAACTCAGCATTCTGGAAGGGCCTGGGGTGGAAGGGAGCTCAGGAAGACTCTGGTCCAACCTTCTGCTCACAGCAGGCTCTGCTCTGAGGTCTCCCTGACTTGCTCAGGACTATCTCCAGTCTGGCCTTGAAAACTGTCAAGGAAAAAGACTGGGAAAAAGTCGTCTTTGTAGAGGAATGAAGTCTCAGAAGGGAATGGCCAAGCCAGGGGGCCTTTGCTGAGGTAGCAGTTTCAAGGCTTGGACGTCCACGTTTGGCATCTGCGAGTTCAGACACTGCACTTGATCTTCGTGTTCGGGAAGGACAAGAATTTTCATTTAGCAACCAAACTAAAAAAAGTAAAAATCCATGTACATAAAGGCTTCCATTTCGGGGATGTCACTGCAGTTTGGGCTGTACAAGTGTTCACATACAGAGCTGTTAAACAAGGACCAGAGGTGTTTTTTTCTTTTTTCCTTGCTTCAATCTGTTGCTATTTTCTTCCCAAGATAAAAATGTGGCTTTTCCATTTTCTAACACAAGTTAATTTGATCCACAACACAGAGAGGGGCAGGCTGGAACTGGAGCCTTCCTCTTATGGAAGGGGACACATTCCCTCTTGAGGAAAGGATGTTCTTCCCCATTTTAACCAGTTCTTCCCTCCAGACCCAACTCATAGAAGAGTTTATAAACTTTGGGATGTTTTGCCCATTTGCAGAGTTCAAAAGACCTGAGCAAATTGTTAGGTTTGTCAGACATAGTGCTATCAATATAAACAGAATTTAATTCTAGTTTTAAACTGGTTTATGTAGCGCTTAGAGAGCTATTGAAGATAACGGAGTCAATTTGAACAGGATGTGTATTTGTCTTGTAGAGCCCGCGAATTATTCTGCTGTTTCATTATTAATCAGTTATATTAAACAGTGTGAAAGATGTTAGCAAAGACAACAGTTCTGTGGGTAGAAGTGAAACTGTGCTGTGTCCTGTCCCTTCTCTTCAGGTGTTTTTGCTGTAGGAGAAAGAGAGAAAGCTCAGTGCGTTCCTCCCACAGCTTGGAGTATCCCATTCCAGTCCAAGCAGCCTGGAAGCATTGGAATAAAACCTGGGTAGCGTGCAGCACTGGGCATTGCCTGGAATAAACTGTGCAGGGCTGATGTCTGCTGAAGGCTGTGTGCATGAAATAAACTGCCAGGATGCCAGTTCAGTTTGATCATTTAATTCCCATCCCCAGTGATTGGGATACAGACAGATCCCAAAGTCCAGGGGGTTGTTGTTTTAGGGGAACCCTGTCGATGTTTCCATGTCTGACACATCTCTGCTGCAGTCCAAGGTGGCTGAAAGAGACTGGCCAGCCTCAGTGCATCTATTCCATATCCATACCCTGGGGAATGTATTGGATATGATCCGTCCCATCTATTCCATATCCATACTCTGGGGAATGTATTGGATATGATCCGTCCCATCTATTCCATATCCATACTCTGGGGAATGTATTGGATATGATCCGTCCCATCTATTCCATATCCATACTCTGGGGAATGTATTGGATATGATCCGTCCCATCTATTCCATATCCATACTCTGGGGAATGTATTGGATATGATCCGTCCCATCTATTCCATATCCATACTCTGGGGAATGTATTGGATATGATCTGTCCCATCTATTCCATATCCATACCCTGGGGAATGTATTGGATATGATCTTTTGGCTGCTTGTTGCTGCAAGTGTCTCTAACCTTCCAAACCCACGTACTCAGCCTGGCTTTGCTGAGACTCCTAAAAATACACATGGAGTAAAACAGGGACATTCTTTCAATGCTGATGTTTTGTGGCTCAGTGTCTCTTTCTCTCTTTACCATGAGATTTGTTTTCTGCTTCCCTCAGAGCTGGTGTTTCCTTCAAGGTGCTCATGTGGAGCATTAATAAACTCCTCGGTGTATCCATACAGGAGGACTTGAGTTTTCCCTGTTTTCCATGAGTCAGGAGTTCATGGATGATTTTTCATTCTTTTGAACCCACAACAGACTGCTCACTGTTACCTTTTCTGATGGTGCAATTCATAGAACGACTGGAGTGTGTATTGCCTGTATATTGTCAGTATCCCATGGTTTTTCTCTCCTGGGCCTTGGATCCCATTATCCTTTGATAGGTAGCAGCTCTTTGTTCCCACGAGTGCCCTTGAGGCAAAACAGTGCTTTGTGCTTCTCTGTGAATGGCTGAGCAGAAAATGAAAAGCCACTGAAGTGCAGGGGTGGCCTTTTCACAGGAATTCCTGTTACGTTGCCGTGCCGTACTTAGGAATTAGGAGCCATAGGATCCTTAACCAGAGCCAGGAAATTTTCCTTATTAAATGCCCCCAAAACCATCTGTTCTACCCTGGCCAGAGCCATCACTTGGAGGCACGGAACAGGACTGACTCATCAGGCCTTGCAGGAATTGTCTTGCAACAACTCTCTACTCAGAGGATGCTCTTTCACCTTCTGTGCTGTCAGACTGTCACCGAAGGGTTTTCCAGCTCTCCCACCACTCTCCCTTCTCCATGTGCTCAGCTTCAGACCTGTGCTCGGGACTGCAGCACTTCCAGCGCTGCCAGAGCCCTGGGATAAAGTCCTTTGGCTCGTGGATAGGATGGAAAAGTGGTGGCAGTCATCTTGGAGATGGGGCTGCTGAACCAGCACACGCTGCAGCTTCCTGGTGGCTGGGCCTGGCACAAGTGGCAGAGGCACATGGAATGGTGGGAAGAGGTCAGGACTGCCTTGGGCAGCAGCTGGCCATTAATAAAGATGAGCTGGAATGTGACACTGCTTCAGGCTGGAAATAGAAGCAGGAAATGATTGGCAGCTCCTCACAGCGTAGAAACCCATGAAATGCAGAGAGGATCATCCACAGGCAAGGCAGATGTGGTGGGCAAAGCTTGGGAGAAAGGAATGGAGATCCAGAGGCTGCTCTCCTAAAAGCAGGCTGTGGAAAAGAACGGACTAGAACCTCCCAGGGGATGGAAATGGACTTGGTTTTTTGGAGTTGGCTGATTTTTCCTGGTTTGGGGTTTGTATCTCTTTCCTCCAGCCTGGGATTGTCCTGGCTGTGTATTCCAGAATGGTTGTATTAATGCACATGGATCAGATCCTCCTGAGCCATCTCTTCTCCAGACTGAACATCCCAGGCTCTCCCAGCCTCTCCTGTGTCAGGCCCAGTCCTCACTCCCCTTTATGGGCCCTTGCTGGAATTGCTCCATTCTGTCCCTGTCCAACTCCATCCTGAACACTTGTAAAGGATGACAGAATCTTCCCTGTGTGGCTGAAGCAACAGGCTGCAACATTAATATATAAATCCCATAAAAATCTGCACCTGCACACGGACATAAATCCATGCAAGGTTTCTGTGGATCCCCAGGATGCTGCTTGGCTTCAGGGAAGAGATTAGAGCAGACCCCGTTCTGCTTGGTGAGGGTTTCAACATAGGAAACCTTTTTTTTTGGAGTCAAGGCGGGAAGTTGGTGTTTCCCCTCTCCACAAAACTCATGGATCAAGTCCTCCTCCAGCTCTTGCTGGATCTTGGCAAGTCCTGAAGCATGGCTGAAAGCAAAGCTCTGCTTTTGGGGCTGAACTCCTGTTATCCCTGGTTTATGTGCTACTTTTCCTTCCTTCCTGACTATTCCCAGCACTTCCCAGGTTGGGGCTGAGGTGAATCAGCACAGGGAGGCTCTCTGCTCCATGCATGGACCATCCAGAATTCCCGGTGGATTACCACTGCAAAGCCAAGACTAGCACTACTGATTTCTAAATCCATAAACTGTTTCCTAACTTGAGACCCTCCCCCAAAACTCCTGTTACATCAAAAAATATCCAGAGAGGCAGGGAGCATTATGGAAAGAGTATTTTTGGCAGCAGGAATGGTAATTTGTGGAAGAGACTCCCAATAACGCCATGTTTTAATGTCTAGGAAGGAAGAGGAGGTTTAAGATAGCATTTTCAGAATTGATTGTTTATGAAGGAATAGATTTTTCCCTCAGCATAGATTATCCTTAGGGCTGTTAAATCCAGCTCTCTGTTCCTAGGAGGGCAGAGTCAGTTCTGGAATAATCTTTCATCGTGGAATTGTTAATTGTTAAGGTGAAAAAAGGCTTTTAAGATGATTGAGTGCAACCATCAGGCAGCACCACCACCATTGTCACCACCAAGCCACGTCCCCAGGTGCCACATCCCCCTGGTTTGGAACACTTCCAGGGATGGGGACTCCACCACTTCCTGGGCAGCTGTGCCAATGGATTACGATCCTTTCCCTGAAGAAAACGGGAGGCTCTCCATAGCTTTTTTTCCCGGCCTAGGAAGATTGAGTTCATTTGATTTCCCACCTGTGATTGCTGCAATAAATCCATTAAGGCTTTGTTAATTTGCACTGATAATCATGTATTGCATATTAGGAATGACCCAATTTTGTGGATTTATCAGACAAACAAAACACACCAAACAGAGATCATTCCCTGCTGGCTGAAACTGATATTCCAGTCCAGCTCCGTACGTGCAGTAATACTGGACTCTGGAATTTGTTAAGATAATCTTTGCAAATAAAGTCGCTTTTGGGTGTAGTGATTAGCAAAACTTCCTCTGGTGTTGTGCAACAATCCGCAAAAATATTTTTAGTGCTTACCCACTGCAGGGGAGTTTCTCCAGGGAGAGCTCAGAGCCCCTTCCAGGGCCTGAAGGGGCTCCAGGAGAGCTGGAGGGGGACTTGGGACAAGGGATGGAGGGACAGGACACAGGGAGTGGCTTCCCGGTGCCAGAGGGCAGGGATAGATGGGATATTGGAAGGAATTCAGTGCGTGTATTCTGTATTTTCTTTAGGTGGGCAGTGCTAGGAGAGCAAAACCGCGGGTCTGTCCTATCCTCTCTCCTCCCTTCAGCCCCTTCCCCAGCTTTTCCCAGGGAAATACCTTTGGACTTCCACAAAAGGGAGGCAGATGTGGCAATGAAATTTTTCCCTAAGAAGGGCTCGCTCTTCTCACTTTGAAGAGCTTTTGATATAAAAGAATTTCTAATGACACAGAATTTTTTTTAATTTTAGATTTTGCTTCACTCCATCACTAGGCTAGGTGCAAGTAAGTTGAGAAGTCAAGGAGAAGAGAAATATTTTAGAAAATCTTGGAATCATAGCACAAGTTTTTACTTGAAGATAGCTCTAATTATTAATTAATATAACAACGTTCAAGGTGCCAAACAATATCTGAGTTTGCAGGAAGCGACAGGGGCAGGAGCACCATAGGAAAAAAGTCAGTTTTCCTAATTTGGAAAAACCCACTTCGTTATTCTGTGCCTGAAAAGAGTTGAAACATTTGCTTGAATTATCAAAACAAATGAGGTTTGAGCGCCTGACATGCAAATTTCATCCCAGGAGGTTCAAGATTGGCAAAGCTATAAGCAAGGGAAAACAGAATTTTAGGAAAGAATTTGTTTGTTGAGATTATAAATATCAGGTTACCAAATATGCTGGGCTAAAGAGGGCTTCTGTTACACGGATTATTGGGAAGTCTCATTTTCTTTCTATACTCAAAAAATATACATTAGTTTTGTAATCTGTGTCCATGTTAATTTGTGTTATAAATCTACTCAGGAACGAAAAATAAACACAGGTTTAAAAAGTACTTTTTGGTGGTGGTTTTTTCCTCACAGCTGGGTTGGAGATGAAAATTAAATTGTTTTTTCCTTCGTCCCGTGAGGAATTCTCAGTGTGATTTGGGATTACCTTTAAAAAGTGTGTCCCTGAATTGAAACAGAACAGGGAATTTGTGTTCAGCTTCAAGTGGGAAGAATAATTTCTCTTAAGGTGTGCCTCACTAACAATGTAATCTGGGATATACCTGGGTTGTGGAAAGGGGGATTTAGTACCTGGAGTTAGATCAGACCTAAGTTAAAGTATTGTTTACTTTGCTGCTTTATTTATAAATTTATTTATATTTATATAAATTATTTATATAATTTATAAATATATTAATTTTTTTTGCAGTGAGTTGCTTTGTGTGAACTGAATAATTGAATTGAGTTTGTACAGGTTCAACATGGCAAAAATAATTTCCTTTCTTTTCTTTTTTTTAGCCTTCTGTTGAGTCTTCAAGCCCAGGTAAATATTTTTAATAATTTCCAAGGTTTTTGGCATCCTACCAGTGGAAAAGCTTTCCAGGAGTTACTTTAGCTGGGTTGTTGTTGTCTCTTGAGGTTTTCTTTCTTTCAGAGAAATAATTAATTGCTTGGTAGTTAAACCTCACAGTCACCCCTCCCTGTCACACCCTTAGTGTGGGCACAAGCTGTGGAAAAATGAAATTTCAATTGTCCTAGGAGACAAGTAGAAAAATCTTAGCAGGGTTGGAATTAAAAATCAGGTATTGCTGCAAGACATCTGCCAAACCATTCATCCATTCATTCCTTTGCCATTGTCACAAAATGTAACCAGACTTTTCTACCAAGAACTGGGGGAAAAAAAGGGGACGGGGGAAATAACTCAGAAATAAAATCTGCATAACTGTGAAACTTGTTTAATGTCAATTTTGGAAAAGCCATTAGTCTGTCTTTGTAGTTGTAAACGAGGAAGGTTCCAAAGAACAAAGGAGTTTCTATTTCGTGAGTATTTTTACTCCCTGTAGCACTCGATTTAGGCAGGTTTGTGATTATTTCAGAGTTAAATGTTCACAAACTGAACCTTTTCCAGACATTTAACTAGGGCCTGATGTCCAGAGATAGGGAGCTGTGAGATCTGGCTGCTTAAACACTCTCCTGGTTCTTTCTGCCAGGAGAATTCCCTGAATCCTGAACCTGCCTTTCCCTATTATAAAGGAGCGAGGGGCGATATTTGAATTTCTGATGATAATTCTGATTAAAATGTCACCTAAATAAACAAATCAAAACTAAAACTTGGTGAGGCCATGATCTAACTAAAAACATTCTTGAAAATGTTTCCCATCAGGAGGTTCAGCAACATCTGATGACCATGAATTTGACCCATCAGCTGATATGCTGGTGCATGACTTTGATGATGAACGGACATTAGAAGAGGAGGAAATGATGGAAGGAGAAACAAACTTCAGATCTGAAATAGAGGATCTTAACAGGGTAGGTGGCCTTAAGTAGTCCTAAACCAGAATTGCAGTCTCACGCAAAATGTACACAGGATTGGAGCCCTTATATTTGGAATTTTAAAAATCACTCCCAAAGCATTCATAAATAATAAAGATGGGGGAAAGGGGCTGAGCTAAAGTTCTCAAAAATTGGGGAGAACAAACTGGTGCATAAATATTGATAATAATGTATAAAACTGTTCTTGTTTAGTTGCTTTTGGCATAGTTGTGCTGCTATAGGATTTGCATTTTAGAACTAACAGAAGTTAAAATATCCTCTGACTAAACTTGCATATTCCAACTGCACCTGATCCGTGCTTGTAGATTTTTATTTTAAAAAACCAAACCTCATCATTTTACATTTCTTTTGCATTTTGATACAGATATCTGTATAATAATATAGCACACAGGAGTATCTTCATTTTAAAGGAAGATGCAGAGGCAATGATGTCCAGATCCTCTTTAACATGAGTGATTATGCCAATAGGACTTTAAATTAATTTAGTGCATTTAATCAATACTTCCAGTGTAAACGATAATTTCTCTCTGGTAATTTCAGGTTATGCTGTCACTTATGTATTGTCTTAAATTATTTCTCAGGCAGGAATAATATTCTTGAATTACAAACTAAGTTCATTATAAATGCAAAGTAATTTAGATACTGTCTGTGGCCTCGTTGGCAGAAAAGGCCTCCAGAACAGATCATTAATGATTCACAGATGAATATTTGATGTACAAATCCTATTTAGCATAAGTCATTATGCCAATATGACTTTAAATTAATTCACTACATTTAACCTTTATTTCCAATGTAAATGATAATTTTTTTTTCTGGTAATTTCCAGGTTGATATTAAAGGGTAAACATAAAGATAAATAAATAGTTGGTGAATCTAAATATGCTTCATGTAGCTGAAGTGAGAAATGGAGCTCCACATGTCTGTCACGTGGGGTTTCAGTTGAAAATGTGCTTTTTTTCTCTTCATATTTTGTGTAATTCTCTCACCCCATTACAACACTTCAGTTTATCTCCTCATATCCAGCGGGTACCTCTAGTTGTGGGACAGCAGATGTGTGTGTGTATATATATATATATAAAAATATCATTTATGTTATTTATATATATACATAATTTTATCTTTTTTAAGGCATGGGTGATAGGCCATCTAAATCTCAGAATCAGGATGACTGCTATCCTGTCTTTTCCCCCAGCATTTACACGGATTATTTAGATTTCTCCAGGCTGGGAATGTCCCTGATGGACCAGGTCAGCCCTGGCAGTTGGGTTTTCCAAAAGCATTTTCGAACCTCCATGGTTTCATTCCTGCTTGGCATAAAAATTCCCCCTTCCTGTGAGGGTCAGGGTCTGCTCCTACTCCTAAATTCCTAATCTGGTGCATCTGGGAATGTCCAGCCTGGAGAAGGGAAGGCTTTGGGAGAGCTCAGAGCCTCTTCCAGTGCGTGAAGGGGCTCCAGGAGAGCTGGAGAGGAACTTGGGACAAGGGATGGAGGGACAGGACACAGGGAATGGCTTCCCACTGCCAGAGGGCAGGGATAGATGGGATATTGGGAAGGAATTCCTGTCTGGGAGGGCGGGGAGGCCCTGGCACAGGGTGCCCAGAGAAGCTGTGGCTGCCCCTGGATCCCTGGAAGTGTCCAAGGTTGGACAGAGCTCTGGAACACTCCTTCCACAGAAGGAATCTCGATGTCTTGGATAATCCTTGTGACTTCTTTTAACCTTTCCTATTTTTGCAATATCCTGAAGTGCTACAGAAACCACAATTTGTGTTTTCTCTTGGAGAGTTGCTGGTCCTTGGAACTTTTTCAATTGTAAAGGACTGTTTGAAGTGAAGAGGCTTCTCCCAAGAAAAATGTTGTAAATACAAAGCCCCTTTCCTAGGTTACAAATAGTCAGTGATATTCCTGTTACACACTTCACACGTACCTACAAATCACAGGAAAAATTCTTTTTCATTCTCAGCTCTGTAGGATAGGAGTGCTTAAAGCAAGTATATTCCTTTCCAAAATGTACTGGAGAACATTTGGATAATTAGGAATATGATTTTTCTCCTAGCTCTACTGCCAGGTTTTAATTAAGACCACAGTCCTTTCATGTTGTCTGTGTCAGTAAAATATTAATTCCCCACTTCTAAGACTTCTTCCCATAAAATGCTGCCATGGGGACCAAGAAGTCAGGAGGGAAGGGGTGAACATTTAAATCCATGTGGTTTTTATCTACTGGATGTAAAGCTTAACCAAAGAGCAGAGCAGCAAGGGGTGGAATGGCTTCATTCTTTGAAATAAAATAGAATAAAACACACAATGAGTACTGGTAACCCCTGTGTTACTCTGATTTTCACAGAGCACAACTAACTCCACTTTTGTCATTGGGATTGTTAGGATGTTTCCAGAAACTAGATCAGTGAAGGCCCTTAGGATAGGAAGTCTGAGGTCAGCCAATAACTAAAAATATCTGACCATCAGCCAACGTGTACATTAAATACTAAGAAAAAAACCTCTTCAGAGCAAGCAGACAAATAATAAACAAAGGATTTGATCTTGTGACAGAGAGAATTTTCAAATGCTGTCTGAAAATTTCTGCTCTGAAAAATCTCCTTAGGGATGACTGTCCTAAAGGCTGGATACTGAGTGTTAAAAATAGTAAAGGAAGTAATTTGCAGACCCAGCAATTAGTAATTTTTATTAATAAATGGAATGCAATTAGTAGCAGTTTGGGAGCCACTAAATTAGAGAACTGGCAGTATCATCTGAAATGTCTCTTCAGAGTGAACCAGCTTTCTAAATATTTTTAAATAAAATCTTTTTCTTAGATGTTGAAATGTGTGCAGATTTTAGCAGATTTGCTTCCAGCTGTGGATGGTTTTGTAGACAAAGAAATAAAAGAAATGTGAGTGTGTGAACATTCCTGCTCTCCTTACCTGGATATCGGGTGATCCTGAGTTTAATCCAAATTCTCATTTATTGTTTTCCCCAGAACGAGGAGAGGTACAGGGAAACTGAGAGGGGTATTTTGGGTGGAATTTTATATCCAAAACCAGGCTTGTAGAACTCCGTGGAATTGTCCCTGTAGCACAATTCCCCAACAAAGATTGAATTCCGTATTTCAATCAGATACTTGAATTCTTGGGAGCCATTGCAGAAATTCCTGCCTTGCTCTAGGACAAGTTCCTGCCTCCCGTTATCTCGGCTGTGTGAAGCAGTTGTTGTCGACACACATTTTATCCATTTTTTTCACAAGTGTTTACTAAATATCACCATTTTTCAGGTTGTTTTTGGGCAGTAGAAGGAATACCAATAAATATTCCAATAAGGAATGTGTTTGCTCCGGGTATGATGAAACCAAGCCCTTTTAATGAGCTTTATGGCCCCTTGGAGGGACTGTTGGTATGTGAGGCCTGCTGTGAATGTATAAAGGATTGGCAAATAAAGTTATGCAGCATAAAAGCCCCACACATTTTTCTTAGGAGCCAAAACTTCCAATGTTGCCAGTCCATTCCTTTTGGAGTGGCCACTCTTGGTGTACCTGACCATCACCCCTGGGGTTTGCTGGTGAAGTTCTCACCTTGACGCTGTAGGGCAGACGTGGGGTGTGAAATATCCCTGTTAAATTCCCAATCTTTGTTTGGCTATTGATCAGGAAAGTGATATACCAATGCAGGAGCTGTGTGAACTATCCCTGTTAAATTCCCGGTCTTTCTCTGGCTGTTTCCCAGGAAAGTGATATGCCAATCCAGGAGCTGCTCAGCCGTTACGGCTACGATGGCACCGTGCCACTGCAGGAAGAGGATGAGGATGAAGATGAGGAGGAGGAAGAGGAGGAGGGAGAAGATGATGATGATGTTGATAACGATGACAACAGTGGCTGTAGTGGGGAAAACAAAGTAAGTGTGTGCGCTCATTTGCATATGCATATTTGTGATTTGCATACGGCCATCCCGTGCTGCTCAACCACTCTGCGCCAGGTCCTGGCAGAACTCATTTCTAACAGAGCTGATTTCAGGTGCTTGCTGTACTAATAAGCTTTATTCGTAATGACCCACCCGTATTTCTCTTAATTGCTCTTAATTCCACCTCTCATCCCAAACAGAGGCAAATTAAAATACATCTAATTGTAATATGTGTATAATGTAAGATGGCATCGTAGTTGTCCTTCAGAAGTTGTCTGCTTTCAACATTGACATTTTAAATGCCTGCAGACACCTTTGTAGATAGAACTGAACACTTATTGAGGTGAAAAGCTGATTACTGAAACTGCACAGTGAAGGCTGGAATTGAATGAAATGTGGCTCTGAGTGCTGGAAATCCTGCAACTTTTCCAGCTTGAGTGTTTCAAATTGTATTTTTCCAGCCTGGCAACCCTGGTTGTACTTAAATTAACTGAACCTAATGCTCCAAGTATCTTTGTAAAGTGTTTAGTTTTGAGCTTAGCATCTTAAAACTTCTGTGTTCTTTTAAAATAATTTTCAGATTTTAGAAGTATCTTTTCTACTTGGAATGTCATATATATATATCTGTAACAATCCTGTCATGGGCACAGCTCTAACTTCTCCATTACTGCTGTATCCTGAATTCCATTAAAATACAAACCCTTTTGAATGTCAGTCACAAAAAAGCTTAGGCATTAGTGAAGGTTTCATTACCTAATCTGGCTTTAAATAAGTTCCATTCTGGGTTTTTTGGTACCTTACCCGTTTTAGAATCTCTGGAATGCAATGCAGAGATGAGGAATGGTACATCTGATTCAGAAAGCGAAGTTCTTGGGATTTACAAGCTCCCTTGACAGATGCTGTAAAAGATTGTTATTTGTGTGGGTTGAATAGTTCAAAAGGAAGATCCATAGTTAGATTATATCAGGAAAAGTTCAGGAAGCTGGAGAGGGGGAGAAACTTATGTAACATGAAGGATGCAGGAGGAATTCTTTCAGAAGAATTCTTTCAGGAAGAATTTCTCCCTGGAAAGGGTTGTTAGGCATGGGAAGGGGCTACCCAGGGAGGTTTGGAGTCCCCATCCCTGGAGGTGTCCAAGGAATTCCTGGATGTGGCACTCGGTGCTCTGGGCTGGTGACAAGGTGGGGATCAGTCCCAGGCTGGACTTGATGATCCTGGAGGGCTTTTCCAACCCAAACGATCCTGTTCAGAATCAAAATAAGACACAAGTGTTTGTTTTGCTGTGCATGGTGCTGCTCCTGAAGTGTCACTTCATGCTTGTGTCCTCTCTTAATTCCTTCCTGGCACAACTTCAAGGAACACAGCCCTCACAGCCTCCTCTGGGGCTCTCCAGCAGCTGATGGAAGTCCCTGCCTCTGCTGTCCCTTAGCTGGAGGACATGTCCCTGTGTCCAGCAGAGGAGCCCTCCCTGTCCCATGGCAGGGCTCCCTCCCTGCACAGGGACAGTGCAGAGCCAGCACCTTCCTGCCCATGGCACCCCCAGCTCAGGGAACAGCCAAGCAAACACCAGTTCAGCCCATCACAGCCCTGGCACTGGGCTGAACTGGGAGTGGCTGTGGGGAGACCGGGGCCTGTGGGGAGACCGGGGCCTGTGGGGAGACCGGGGCCTGTGGGGAGACCGGGGCCTGTGGGGAGACCGGGGCCTGTGGGGAGACCGGGGCCTGTGGGGAGACCGGGGCCTGTGGGGAGACCGGGGCCTGTGGGGAGACCGGGGCCTGTGGGGAGACCGGGGCCTGTGGGGAGACCGGGGCCTGTGGGGAGACCGGGGCCTGTGGGGAGACCGGGGCCTGTGGGGAGACCGGGGCCTGTGGGGAGACCGGGGCCTGTGGGGAGACCGGGGCCTGTGGGGAGACCGGGGCCTGTGGGGAGACCGGGGCCTGTGGGGAGACCGGGGCCTGTGGGGAGACCGGGGCCTGTGGGGAGACCGGGGCCTGTGGGGAGACCGGGGCCTGTGGGGAGACCGGGGCCTGTGGGGAGACCGGGGCCTGTGGGGAGACCGGGGCCTGTGGGGAGACCGGGGCCTGTGGGGAGACCGGGGCCTGTGGGGAGACCGGGGCCTGTGGGGAGACCGGGGCCTGCGGGGAGGCCTGGGCCTGTGGGAGCGCCTGAGCCTGTGGGGAGACCTGGGCCTGCGGGGAGACCTGGGCCTGCGGGGACGCCTGGGCCCAGGGCCTGAGGGCTCGGAGGTGCTGCAGGCCCCAAGTGCAGCTGTGGGGGTGGAATAATTGTATAAATCATTGAAGCTTTCCCTGTAAGTGCTCAGCTCTGTGCAGCCTCTTCAGCTCTCCTGCACTTAGCTGCTTTCTATTTTTAATCTGCTTTAAACTGCACATGTGACAATGCTCTGGTTGCTGGTAAAGGTGCACTTCAGGGTGTGCTGGGCATGATGCTGCAGGGTCACAGACAGCAAATGTGTGTCCAGCACAGCCAGAAAACACATCAAAGCTATTAACAGCATGCATTGGAGTAGAAAACATGGGGGGTTTTATAATATTTATAATTTTAATTTTCTCTGCTTGCAGTAATTCCCACAGTTGTGGTGGTTTATCTAATAATGAAGAAATTTGTTCTCATTTTTGATCTTGACTCAATGTACTGAGTCAACCCCACTGTTCCTGTGGGGTTGAACCACTCTATTGACATTAATTTTTATGGAAGATACTATTTCCATGTAAATAATTCCTCCCCTTTTTATTGAAAATTCATAAGAAAGGGTTTTAAAGACCAAAGTTAAATTTTGAGTTAAATGAAATTAAGTAAGAACCACAGGGATTTGCTTGGCTGATTAAAAAAAGCAATGATTAAGATTTCATTTGAGTTCATATTTCTGCTTTGTTACAGTCTGGCTGTTAATTGATCTGTTTAAAATCCTGGTCGAAAAATAACCTCAGAATGTGTTTACACATTTCTGGTGGCTCAGCCTGGACAGGCCACAAATAAAAGATATTTAGGGTTAATCTATTGATAATCATGGAAAAAAATATTGCTAAAATAGTGTTTATAACATAGAAGGGTAACTGATCTGCTGTTTGCTTTTTCTGTATGTCAGGAGGAGACCATAAAAGATTCATCAGGGCAGGAAGATGAGACACAATCCTCAAATGATGACCCAGCACCATCTGTTGCTTCTCAAGATCCCCAGGAGATAATTCGCCCTCGTCGATGTAAATATTTTGATACAAGTATGTCCAGTTTAATTCTCAGCTCAGAAATCTTCATTTTATTGACCTTTGGTTAAGCACAGCTCCAGTTAACCCGGTATTCTGTTCCAGAAATGCATTTTGATACCTAAAAACATTGGGTTTTACTCTTTCATACCACTGCTCTTAATGAGAATTATGCTCAAAAGAATAGGCAAAAAAGTCCTGGTTTTAGCTGAGTGCCAGATTTGTTCTGTAGAAGGACAGGAGATAGTCCCTCTTCTTAAAAGAAAGGATAAAATTTGTGGGAAAAACTAAATTTTACAGTTTAAAAAGCAGGCTCTCGGCCAGCCCCAAACTGGTTTTTATGGATGTGCCCTTCAGAAAAATCACCTTGTCCTCGAGTGTAGGTGCAGTAATAGAACACAGATTTCCTCAAGATCACTGAAACAGAAAAGCAATAAAATCTGGAAAAGGCCAAGAATTGTTAGCCCTGAAATAATGAAGAGGGGGATCGCAATGAAGAAAATTTGCTTCAAGAATTCCACATTTGATCCTGTTGCCAGCACTGAACTGATCATTTTCTCTCTTGTTTTGTTTAAAAATGGATTTTGCATCCATTTGAGACAGTTGCAGCTGTCCCTTCAGACAACTTTACTTCCCTGGAATCTCACCTGGTGGGATCTGAACCTTTTGAGCTGCAGCAGGGCCTTTGGACAGCAGATACTTTATTTTTCTTGAATGAAAGTGGCTGTTGCTGGTGATTGAATTCCTACTGTTCTGTGTTTGAACAAAGAAAAGTCTCCTTGCCATACCTTATATTGATATTTATTAGTCCTGGCTTTGTAGAAATGCAATTTTCTAATCTGTAGTTTATTTAAATCCCAAATTGCCAAGAAACCTCAACGTGTAGCTGTGCAGAGGATTGCAAATCTCTTCAATAAATTCCTATTTTTAAGCATAGCATTAGCTTAATTCAAGTGTATTGCATTAGGTTTGGGGGTTTTTACAGTGTTCAGCTGTGCATAAAATGTAATTTAATGTATAAATCATTTTAGTGCTGCTCTATCACATCCTATACATAAACCAGCACGCTGTGCAAGGCAACTGCCCTGTATCATAAAGAGCTTAACATTTCTGGCAATCCTTATCCCAAATAATCTATTTTAAGAGCTGCTGTGCCTCTCTGAGCCCTACATCCAAGCCTCCTAAATCCCAGGAAGACACACTTGCACATTCCTCACACCTTGTGCTGAGATCCCCCTTAAATTCAGTGACAGCTGGAAGGGGAAAAGAAGAGCAGGGACTCAGCCAGGAGCTCCTGGAAAAGGAGTTGAAAGCCACATGTGGGTGCTGAGCATCCATGGAAAAACACTTCCACAAAACTTTAGAGTAAATTTGGATGTGGATCATCCAAAGCCTCAAAGCTGGGTGAGGGAAAAGAAATTTTAATGTATGGATGTGTTTATTTGTGCCTTAATTTTCAGAGCCCGCCGTGTATCTTAATCCAAACGTGAACGTTGGGTGGGACAGTTTTTAATCTTGTCCATCCTGGGCCATTAACGTTGTCCCCAAAAAGTGCTGTTTGCACTGGTGGGGGCTGAGATAAGGAGGGAGGGAGGGATTAGAGCAGGGCTGGAGGCTGCTGGGGTGAGAGGTTGGGCTCCTGGCCCTACCAGCCCTGCTCTTCTTGGCTTAAATGTCTCAACCGTTTCTTGTAGATAGTGAAATAGAGGAGGAATCTGAAGAAGATGAAGATTATATTCCCTCAGAAGACTGGAAAAAGGTAAATACTGAGCCCGTATTTCATGATTAAGAAGTTGATTTGTTACTAGGTAACTCTGAGCTCTGTAGATCACTCAAATCCTCTCCAGGTTTTCCCCATAAATAGGAAAGTTTTGGTAATAAGTCTTAAAATCCTCCCCAAACAGTCAAAAATCCATTTCCATATAGTGGCTGTTAACTGTGGTTTTAGATTTTGAACCTGCTAACTGTATTTTTAGATTTTGAACCTGCTAACTATATTTTTAGATTTTGAACCTGCTAACTGTATTTTTAGATTCTAAACAATGAAAGTTTCAAGAAGGGGAAGAAAAAAGATGTGGTCGTGCCCCTGTTTGCTAACAAAAAACACCAGGGTTGCTTAACCTCTTGTTTCTGTTATTTCAAAACAGGAAATCATGGTGGGCTCTATGTTTCAAGCTGAAATTCCAGCTGGCACCTGCAAATACAGAGAGAATGAAAAAGGTGAGATTTGGCACTCTGACCGTTATTGCTGTTTGTAGTTAATGGGGGGAAAGAAAAAATTTAATTGATGACTTGCAAAATAAATGAGGTCCTTGGAGTGAAAACTGGAGCCACCATCTCAAATTCATCCTGTACTTCACCATCAGAGCTTGAGGAAGGGGCAAAGAAGGATTTTATTGCTGGCCTGGTGCCTCTTGAGCCCTTGGATTCTGATTTAATGAAGCACACGAGCTTTAACCTCTTCATTTATGTATTTACTTCATGTAGAAAAAAATAGCAATGAAGAAATTGTGTTACTGGAGCTGGATGAACACATTAAAAATAGGCAAAATGGTACCAGCAGCTTTGATTTTCACATCTTACAGCTCTTCAATCAGTAATAAAAAGTTCTACTTTTGGATTTCTGTTCTTCCCCAAGAACTTTTTCCCTCGTTCCAACCAGAGCCTGTGTCTGTATCCAGTCAGGAAAGGTAGACCCAATTTAAACCCAGCTGGGAGCATAAAAAAAGGAAATTTTCCTGCTCACTCAGCCCATTGCTTTGAATTTGCTCACAATGCAGATCAGTTGAGAATTCGTTTTTCAGAGTTGTCTATAAGTTAGTTTTTAAATAACCAGCACAAAACCTGGAGCCTTCCTAGAATCCAGGTTTATACCCAAGTATCTGCTTGAGTGTCTCCTTGCCCAGAGAGGTTTTGGACTCCCCATCCCGGGAAGTGCCCAAGGCCAGGTCGGATGGGAGCACCCTGGGATAGTGGGAGGTGTCCCTGCCCCTGGCAGGGGTGGCACTGGGTGAGCTTTGAGGTCCCTTCCCACCCCAGCCATTCCAGGATTCTCTGATGGTTCCTAGAATTTTTTTCTTGAGTGAGCAGCCAAACATCAGCTTAGTTGTAACCTTTGAAACAAAAAATTCCCAGAAAACTCTTGGGAGCTGTTTCCAAAGTGTGTGCCATGGGTGAAATCCAGCTGCTTTCTTTGCAAGACACTTCATCATTTTCTTTACCTTTTTTTTTTTTAATTTCTACCTATTTCCATGTTAAAATACTTTTTTCCATTCATCTCTCAGCCCCTCTGCCTTCCCCCCTGCATGGAATGCTGCTCCATCTCCCTTCCTGTGCTGACCAGGTTTTCCCAAGGGTTCTCTCCCTTCCTTTTGTCCCACGGACAGATGGAATCACTGTTAACATTCCTTCTTTCCTGGTCTTTCGGAGGTTGTTGAGGACCACAAAGAAGCTCTGGATACTTTCCTGCTTTTCACAGCCAGAATTTCACTTTATTTTGCTGTGCTAATATTTTATTCCAAAGCTTGCAGGCTCTTCCAAAATAAATCTGGGATATAATTCAGAGGATATCTCATTTGGCCCATGTTTCTCCAATTTTTTCAATTTACTGTGGCTTCCCTGCTCCCAAATCTCCTGTGAAATCTCTGAAAAAAGTGGGAATTTGGTAGAATTAAAATGCTGGAGTTGCAGAATGGATTCTAGAGCACAGGGATTGAAGGCAGCATAAAGCACAATATCCACGTTGTTTGGATCACTGCATCCATCAGATTTTTACCAGTGTTAATTAATGGTGCTCCGATGATCTTCCAAGGTTTCTTTATCAGAGAGAATAACATTGTTCTACAATTATAATTGTTTTATCTTGCCTGTGTTTTCCCTGTGGCTCATCCAGTGTATGAAAACGATGACCAGCTGCTCTGGAATCCTGACTTTTTACCAGAGGATAAAGTCATTGAATTCCTGAACGAAGCCTCGAGGCGCACGGGTGAGGAGAAAGGCCTGGATGCAATTCCTGAAGGATCACACATCAAAGACAACGAGCAGGTACATAAAAATCACTACCATTTGTGCTTTAATATTAGAGAATTAATCATTATAGAATTCGTCATCATTTTATTTGACTCCCAAGAGTTCAAATGGTGCTTGAAGCAGTTTTATTGTTCCTTGTGGAAATAGGAACTCGATGGGTTTTTTATCTCTCAGTGAATATTAAATTGCTAACTTGGGCTTAATGTTGCTTTATATAAAATAGATATATAAAATAAATAAAAACAATGCTTTATTTTATATGTAAATCTGCATGAATTCTCTCAGGTAGAGAATTTCTCAATCATGAAATCTTTCATGAATCTTTATTATGCATTCTTTATGAATGCACATTTATTTTTTTTCACCAAAAAAAAACCCCACATCAATTTTACAAATGTATGTAGTGAATGAAAAAGCTGCAGTGCATTGCCTGGATATATTCTCGGTTATGTAAATAGAGATTTGGAAATTTTAAACACAGCAAATACATCTTTGTGCTGCCTTAAATTATACTGCATTCAATCAAAGAGTTTCTTTTTAATCCTGACAGGTATCAGTGATTTTCTAAGTGTGCTGCTGTGGCACAGCTTCAATGGAATGGTCTGTGGAGTGTAAAATGTGTGTATTTTCCTCTCTGCAGGCATTATATGAACTGGTTAAGTGCAATTTTGATACTGAGGAGTCATTACGAAGGCTGAGATTTAATGTCAAAGCAGCCAGAGGTGAGCATGCCCTGAAAGGGAGGTTTATAGTCTGAATATTCACTTTATTTCTTCCACAGGCATTGGGGTTTGCTGTCAACAGGCTGAGAAGGTTTAGTTAAACTTAATTTAAATGCAGCCTCAGTGAATCTCTCATTGTTCTCTCAGAGAATGGAATTAGCAGAGGTGTAAATTCACTTCCTGTCCTTGAGCTTGATAGAAACATCTGTGACTGCAGCAGGAGGTTAAAATTGAAAATTACTTCTTAACTCAACTGTGCATTTTTGGGGGCATTTTTATTGTGTTCTTTAGATCTTCCAGTCACCAAAATGAATGCAACAAATCTGATACATGAAATGAAATAATTCTGAATAAAGGAGCAAATAAACCTTTTATCTTACGAAGTATAACATTATAAAAAAACCCCTGATCTTAGAGGTGCTTTTGAAGCCTTGAGCATTTCCTGTTCTGTTATTGATCTTTGCACTCAAAGGAGCAAGAAACTGAGAGAAGCCACGAGTTGTTTTCCTAGCATTGATCTGTTGGTTCTGCTTCCAAACCTCTCCTGAATTCCCTGTGAAATCACAGGACAAGAATGATCAAACAAAGAAACTTCGTTTGTTCTCCCACTGTTTTAAACCTTAATTACTTGTGACCTGAAGAATCCGTGAGGCCAAATCATATAAAGTTTATGGCAGTCCCTACAAACCAGCTCCTCCAAACAGCCAAATTGCCCATCTAGAAGGGAGAATTTCCATTTTTATACTAATACATTTCATTTCCATTTGTATACTAATGAAATTCCTGGAGGTGATTCCTATGGAGTCAGCAGGTGGAGAAAGGAACCTGCTCACCACAGATGTTTTCTGTCACTTCAGTTGTCTTTTATTGGCTTTTTGGATTAAATATTTTCTCTATTGCTTTTTTTTTATTATTCTTTTGCTATAGAGGAATTATCTGTTTGGACAGAAGAAGAATGTAGGAACTTTGAACAGGGGCTGAAAGTTTATGGCAAGGATTTTCATGTGATTCAGGCAAATAAGGTAAACTCTAAGTGCAATTTTTACTTTCTATATTTTAAAGCAATTTAATAGTAAATAAACTCTTGTCCTTCATTTCCTTCATAAAGTACTACAGTTCCTTATTTTATTTTTTGCTATAGAATCCCAGAATCCCAGGATGGTTTGGATTGGGAGGGACTTTAAAGATCTCATCCCACCCCAACACCTCCCACTATCCCAGGTTGCTCCGAACCCTGTCCAACGTGGCCTTGGACCCTCCCAGGGATGGGGCAGCCACAGCTTCTCTGGGAAACCTGTGCCAGGGAGGAATTTCTTCCCAATATTTACATCCCAGTTGTTTTTCCAAGCCCGGAATCCTCTGTCCCTGTGGCTGTGAACCCAAAGTGCAGAAATCCTGCAAAAATCCTATGGGAAGAGCTGCCTCCCTGGAGTCTGCTCTGGTCTGAGGAGGCTGAGACAACCTTGGAATATTCCTCCTGGAGCTCTTCCTTGCATGGCATCTCCAATATGTTCAGAAACTTTAACTTTACATCTCAATCCTGACCTCTGGAATTTTCAGCCAAGTTTCCGCTCTTTCCGACACCGTCCGCAGCAGCCTTGACTTGGAATTTCACACTTTTTTGTTCAAATGCTGAGGTTTTTTTGCCCAAAAAGCCTTGAAATGGATGAAGTTTTGCTTTTCCCTGCTCCTCAGGTGCGGACCCGCTCCGTGGGGGAATGTGTGGCATTTTATTACATGTGGAAGAAGTCGGAGCGTTACGATTTCTTCGCTCAGCAAACCCGCTTTGGGAAGAAGAAATACAACCTGCACCCTGGGGTCACGTAAGATGTGCATGGTTTCATCATTTTCTATTCGTGGCGGGGCTAAATCTTGATTTGATCCTGCTCCAAGCTGAAAACTGAGGGATTCACAGTCCCAAATTCCAGCGGGAAAACGGCCAAAGTATAAAAAAATGTCACCAGTGTGGATAATATAAACTCTAAAATACATTTATTTGGAATAAGGCCAATTTTTGCATCGAGCAGCTATTTTAGTTTGGAGTTAGAATTTAGTTTGGTTTCTTTATAAATGGAACAATTCTGCAAATAAATACTTTTTTTTTAACGTTTGTTTTAATGAAATATGTTTTCTACAAAGGCGTTAATCCCAAGTTTCAGGTGGGATTTGTGGTGCATTGTTTGACAATAATTCTGACCAGCACAATACCCTGTCCCAGGGAGTTTGGGGATATCCGTAGCTCCTTTTCCCATTCCTTGCTAAGGAAAGAGGGAATGTGTGAGCAGGACTGCACTCCCAGATCTGAGCCAGCATGTTCTGCCCTTCATTCCAAAGCTCTGATTTGAGTGTCCCACTCTTTCCACTGACTCTTGCCAAGCCTCTTTACTCTTATTTTCATTTCTCGTTTGTTCCTGGCTTCTCTGTTGCTCCTTCTTTGGGATGTGATTGTTTGTTCAAACATTTTGGGGCTGTGTTGGACCAGCGCAGTGCCTGCAGTGTGACATTCCCAGCTGCCATCTGGGACTTTGGGGAGTGTTTCAGAGAGTTTTTCTCTTCTTGGCAGGTTTTGTCTGTCTCCCCCTCTTCTTCCATCTGTTGGTGGGGTTTTTTTCCCTGATTTTCCATTTTTTTTCCCCAAATTAGTAGACGTTTTTGGTTGTTGATCACTCCAAACACTCTTTTTGCAGTTGGCTGTGTAGGGTGAGCAGCAGCAGTGTCGTTAAGGGTTGTACTTGTCTGTTCTTGAATGGTTTTGCAGATAAATGTGGGAATTGAGGGTGCACTGTCAATTCCAGCATAATGATGTGTGAGGATGTGCTGCTCCTGGAGTGAATCCAGCCTTAACCCCGCACATCCAAGGGTTTTCCCAGCCAGCCTTCTTCGTTTAAATCTTTCTTAGGAGATTCTCCATTAGTGACCCAAATTGGAGGACTGGAATAAATGGCAGAGATGGAAATGTCTTTAACTCTGGAGTTTTTCCTTTTGTTGGAACTTTGCCCCTTTTGGGTTTTTTGTGCCCAAATGTTATTTCTATTTGCTGGAATGGTTTGTTAGTGGTGACTCAGCAAATTCCAGGAGTTAATGCAAACCTGCCTGGAAGTATCACCTTGGAAGCACAGTCCACAACATAAAGCATATGGAATCATGGAATGGTTTGGGTTGGGAGGGGGCTTAAAGCTCATCCAGTTCCACCCCCATCCATGGGCAGGGACACCTCCCACTATCCCAGGCTGCTCCAACCTGGCCTTGGACACTTCCAGGGAGCCAGGGGCAGCCACAGCTGCTCTGGGCACCCTGTGCCAGGGCCTCCCCACTCTCCCAGGGAACAATTCCTTCCCGATATCCCATCCAACCCTGCCTCTGGCACACATGAAATGAACTGGCCACCCCTGCAGTGTGTGCAGGGAATATTTTCCCACCCAAATCAGCACCATTTCCCAGGCGGGGCTGAGTGTGCTGTGTGTGTTGTGCAGGGATTACATGGATCGGCTCCTGGATGAAAGTGAAAGTGCTGCTTCCAGCAGGGCTCCGTCCCCTCCTCCCACCACGTCCAACAGCAGCACCAGCCAGTCGGAGAGGGAGGACAGCACCACCAGCAGCAACCAGAACGGTGAGAAATCCTCACAATCCCAGCCTGGATTGGCTTGGCAGGGACCTTCAAGCCCATCCCATTCCACCCCCTGCCACGGGACACCTTCCACAATCCCAGGCTGCTCCAGCCTGGCCTTGGACACTTCCAGGGATCCAGGGGCAGCCACCGCCGCTCTGGGAAATTCATGCCAGGGCCTCCCCACCCTCGCAGGGAACAATTCCTTCCCAATATCCCATCTAGCCCTGCCCTCTGGCAGTGGGAAGCCATTCCCTGTGTCCTGTCCCTCCATCCCTTGTCCCAAGTCCCGCTCCAGCTCTCCTGGAGCCCCTTTAGGCTCTGGAAGGGGCTCTGAGCTCTCCCTGGAGCCTTCCCTTCTCCAGGTGAGCACCCCCAGAGACAAACAGCCTATTGTAGTTTAACTATGTCCCAAGCTTTAAGTTAAAACCGGTTTTTAAAAAGCCCTCCATGTTGGCATTTAGGCAGAGGCCTTGTATGGAAGACAAATCCCCAGTGGAATTCCCTTTTCCCTGTGATGTGTGTGTCCCTGTGTGCCCTGTGCCAGAGGTGTCCTGCTCATGCTCTGAGGAGTGCAGGATATTTGAACACCTGAGGTGGGAATTGGGCTGGGAGGGAGCACCCTGGTGCTCCTCAGGGCCACCAGGAGCTGTTCCTCCCAGCCACGGGGCTTGGAAGGGAGTTGGGAATGGGAGAGGAGCCAGGGCACGCTCAGTGTGGAGGAGGAAAAGCCAGGAGAGCCGGGCTGGAGGAGCTGGAGCAGCAGCAGGGAGGAGCTGGGGCACTCAGAGGTGGAAATCACCTGGAAGCTGCAAAATGTGCCCAGGTGAGGAGAATCCACCTGCAGCTCGGAGAGTTCTGGGATTCCAGGACGTTTTCTGGGACTCCAGGGCATTTTCTGGGATTCCAGGATATTTCCTGCTGCTTTTAAGGACTTCCATAAACTCCGCCATTTTCACGCACATCGATCCCTTGTTCATCACCCAGTGAGGCGAAGGAGAAAAACATTGGATTTTTAATCCAACTGAGTTAAAATCCTGCTGTCCTGACCTGGTCCAGGCTGTCCTGTTCCTGCTGATGCTCCTGACCTTTGCTGATGGAGTTTCCCTCTCTCCCAGGTGTCTCTGCCAATGGCCCAGGGGAGGTACCAGGAAAAGAGGAAGCAAAACTCGAGGGATTGCACGTGAACGGACCTTCCAGTGGGAAGAAAACACCTCAGACAGAGCTGGATACAAACGGGTATGAACCCGAAAACCTCACCCTTGACCCCAAACTTGCTCATTCAGCTGCAAGGAACGACCCTGACTTGGAAGACAAAAGTGAAAGACCTCTCAAAAGGAGAAGGATTAACAGCAATGGGAAGGAGAGTCCGGGTGCTTCGGAGTTCTTCCAGGAAGCAAATTCCCACGGGAAGCTTGAGGAGCTAGAAACTTTGGATGACTGAGTGCTGGGAGCTGATTTTATTCCTTGGAGTAAATTTTGGGTGTCTAAAATTTTCAGGGTTGATGGGTTACCTTACAAAATCCCGTTCCAAAAGCGATCTGCTGAGATTGATTTTTTTTTTTCCCTGATACCTTCTGGTTGGCTCTAAAGATCTGATGATTTGGTTTTTTTTTTAGTGCTGAAAAGCAGCAGGAGAATATTGAATTTCTCAGAGCTGGCAGCTGCAATTCTGGGCTAAGAGGCTCTTAAATATTTGAGGAACAAAATCAGTGAGTTTCTGCAAAAATCCTCCCAACCTAATACGTGAAAAAAATGTGTTAATGCACCATTTAATGTAAAATTCAGCATTTAATCATTGTACAAGTGGACAAAGCATCCTGTTTGCAGCAGGGGCTGCTCCAGACCTTGCAGGAAAAGTCAAAATAAAACAGGGAAAGCAAGACAGAGAAGGCACAGAGACTTCCACTCCTGCTGGCAAGAGGAAAATGTCATCCCATCATTAAGGAACCCTCATGAATCCTGAAAGTTATGAGCACAACTATTTTTATATATAGAAGTTTTAAAAGGTAAATAAATAAACCAGGTCAGGTTTGTCTATGTAAAATTGTTGACATCAATGATGTCTTTTCCATATTCTTTATCTGGGCTAAAGAAATACATTCTGTATTTTTCCAGATTTCTTTGTAGCCTTTGGAAGATTTTTACAGTACTTATGTCTTGATTGAACTGTCCTTTCTTAAAACAAAAGCTTGTATAATTTTCTTACCTTGTACAGTTGGTAAACTTTTATGAGAGAGTTGATACCCTGAGTCTAATGTCAGCTTCCTTTTATTTTGCTGAAGTCTTTTCTAAAAAAAAAAAAACCAACCAAAAAAAAAGAAACAAAAACCACCCCCAAACCAAACCAATTGACTTTAAAAAATCAGTCACCAACGTGTTAATTTTCTTCCCAGAAACTGGTAAATAATTAACATAAGAATGGTTAGGAGTCATTTGATTTTGGAAACGTGGGGTTTTTTTCTTGTTTTATGGCAAATAATGATGCTACAAAAATTTGTTAAGCATGCTGCTTGCATTGCACACATTTTTCTGCTTTCTTTCTACCTTTTCTCACTTTTATTTTGAACTCAGAGAAATGTCCCAGCAGCCAAATGCTCGAGTTCAGCCTGTTCAGTTATCCCTGGATGGATTTTCAGTCTCTCTGCCACCTGCCACCTTTCAGAGAGCACAGGGAAGGGCTGCAGCGGGGCTGTGCAGCTGGAAATGCAGCTGGAAATGCAGCTGGAAATGCAGCTGGAAATGCAGCTGGAAACTGGTGCTGGCCTGGAATTCCTGAGGAGCACAGGGATGGCTTCAGTGGCAGCAGGAACAGCTCACACAGGGATTGTTGGTGCACTCGCCTGGAGAAGGGAGAGTAGGAATTCAAGATTATGGTATGGAGAATTAATTTGAGTGTGAAAACCAAAAATTCTTTTAAAAGAAGTGTGGAGGGGGGTGATGCTCACCCTCCCACCAGCACCGTTTAAAAGTTGTGCAAGTGGGATTTACAGCCATGAATCAGGAACATGTTTAATCCAAATTCCTGTTGGGTTGGTTTGGTTGGGTTTTTTCAAAGCCCAGCTCCACTTCTACTCTGTTAAAATGAGGGGAAATCGTTCATTTGTATCATTTATAACCTTGTGTCCTCCTCCTCCCAGGTGTGCTGTTAATTCTGAATTGGTTATTTTAACTTTTGGTCTTCACGATTCCCCTTTAAGGAATGGGTTTGCCACGGATGCATCAGCCCAGACCCCTCCTGCTGAGGGCTGGGGTTGGTTTCTTCATCAAGGACCTGGCCTTGGACTTAATGAGCACTAATGAGCCAAATCCTCTGGATCCAGCCTGGATGGCTCGTGGATGGAGGAAGCTGCTGTTCCCAGACAGGTGGGGAATGATCAGCTCCCCCTGCCAGGAATCAGCCAGCCCTGGACCGGCAGAGGCTCTGGGTGAGGCCTGTTAATTGCGGCCTGTATTAATTAAGGAATGAAGTGATGAATGCCTGAGGTTGCTGTTAATCCTCTCCTCTGGTTCTGACCAGCAACCCACGGCTTCAGCCTTAGCTCAAAGACGGCTCCAGACCACCAGAGTCCTTTTTTCACTGTTATTTTTATGCTTTTTTGTTGTTGTTGTTGTTTGCAAGTTGGAAATAACTCCCCACCATTTATAGGAAAGTTTCAAGTGAATTGTCTCAGGCTCTGTGTGAAATCCAGCACTGTGTATATTTTCAGGAATGTTGCTTTGTTGTTTTTTGGTTTTTTTTAATCTTACCTTTTATTTTGGTGATACATAGAAGAGACCTGACATTCCATAATCAACTATGTAATGCTCAGCTAGACTTTTAAGAATATTTAATTCTCATTTTCCTTTTGTTTCTGCTGGTGTTTTATACAATACTCTGTTCATGTCTCAAACTGCAGCCACTATAACTCAATAAGTCATTGCACTACTAAAGCTATTTAAAATCCTGGAAATCTGGGAACCTTGCTTTCATTTTCCAAGCCTTCAGTACACTTTGGAATCCACTTCCAATGGAGGAAATGCTTCCCAGAGGGTTCAATGTGATATAAAAGAACCACACACACACACACACACAAACCTTACAGATTAGTTGGATACATTTTTTCCACACAGTATTTTGCACTGTTAGTAATTCCCTCCTCTTATCCCTGCTCCCTGTCTGCAATCCTGAAAAAAGCTTATTAAAATATTTTTAAACGTACCGTCTGCATAGAAAATTCCTGAGTTTTTTTGCTCCAAAGGGTTGGAATATTCCTGCTCAGAGGAGGTGAAGCCCCAGCCTGGTGTAGCAGTGACTCTGCAGTAAAACCCATGGAGACAAAACCCCCTTTCCTGGTTCAACTTCCAACTCTTCCCTTCATTCCCTCCAAACCGGCTTGTGCTCCACATCCCTCTCCCTTCCTCAAGGAATTCTCAAAGCTGGAAACCCAGGAGATCCCCCCTCACTCCCTGTTTTCTCCACAGGGCAGAGACCTGCTGGGGCTGGGGGCTGTCAGAGCATCCTTGTTTTATCCCCCCCCAGCATTCCCATCCATTCCAGCCTTTTCCTGCTGCTCAGAGAACAGAGGGATGAGGCGGGAGCAGGATTGGTTCATTGGTTTATTGGAAGCAAATACAAAAATACAGAGGCACATAAAATCCTTTCTGCTCTCATTACTCACATCCAAAGCCTGCCATACATTCAGGTTTTCATCACTAAAATGCTCATTTTGTAAATAGATTCTCTATAGAAAACATTTTTTTAGTCAATTAATAGCATAGAAAATACTGTTAGAGGAACTCTTGGCTTTCCCAGTGTTTGGGATCCAGCAGGATCCCAGCAGGGACAAAATAAGCTTTAAAAATACTTTCCTGTTAGGACTCCAAATCTAACCAGTAGATTCAAAAATAAACAGAAAATCATAAAAACCCCCTTGGACAGAATCAACATCCTGGCTGTGAACACCTGGGCACGGCAGAGTCGGAGCACACGTGGGAAAAAGGGATTTGGGAATGTTGCAGCAACAGGTGGGAGGGCCCTGGTTACTGGGGAGCTTCTGCACAGCAGGAATGCTGTCCCCTTCCCTTCCCTGGGAGCAAAGCCTGGAATTCCAGGAGAGACACGAAGAATCAGGGAATTTCCTTCCTGTGCTCTGAGGGGGAGCCTGCAGAGCGGCCGCTCCAGGGGCCAACTGACCCGTGTCGTTACAGTGACCACAATCCCACAAGAAAAGGGAAGACGGTGGCTCTGGAATTCTCCAGGAGCAGGATGTTGGAGCAGGAAGCAGCTCACTCCCTCCACACCTTCACTAGCACATCAGCACCACCACAGAAAGTCTCTTTCCCATCTAAAAACTTCCAATAAACTCCAACAAATGCAGTTTTCCAGTGAGTTTGAGCAAGTATCTCCCGAAAATCCAATGTCAGTGGCTAGAGAAGCTGTTTGGGTACAAAAACCTCTAAATATATTATTTTACCCATTTTTTTTTTTTTACCAAACTTTTAGAAACAATTCTTTTTAAACCAAAAGACAACCCAAGGAGACCTGGAAAGAAGTGCAGTGTAAGACAACCTTTAAAAATCAGCAAATGCTGCCCAACGTATTAAAAACCCCATTCTTTTAAGGGGTCCCAAACCCAGGATGACTCATTCCATGAAAAACAAGGATTGTGGGGCCCTCTCTACTTGCCAGAACAAGGTGATTTGAGCCCCTGGGCCTCTTCCAGGTGGTGGATGGGAGGGGATCCCAGGGGCAGGAGCAGCCTGTGCGGATTTTCTGGATGTGCTGTGCCAGGTGGGACGACGTCAGCTCTCCTGTGATCCCAGCAGCTTCTCCTTGTTGGATCCAAACGAGGTCGGCAGCTTTCCCAAATCCAAAGGTTTCTGACCCCAGGGCAGTTGAGGGACGCTGCCAGCCCTGCAGAGCTCACCAGTGGCAGGGAAAACCTTCCCGTTGGGAATGTCCCTGAGCCCCGGAAGTAGAAAGGTGAAAGCAAGGCTCTAATAACCCAAAGAGGGCAAACCCAGCTTTAAAAGTGGGTTAAGGGGAAAAAAACCAAACAAAAAATAACCAGGAAACAAAATTTCAGTTCAGAGAGCACTGAACATTCATCCAAGAGGTTTTGGCCCAAACCAGGAGCATCCTGAATCTTCCAGGGGACACCGGCGCTCGCCTTCCGTGGGCATCTGCCCTCGGAGCCGGACACGCGCCGGGCCCACGGCATCACCTTCCTTCCAGAGGCACCGGGCTGGGCGTGGAGCCAGCCCCAGCCTTCCCACCACTGGGATGAGCAGATCCACAGATCCCACGGAGCACATCCAGCCAAGGATACCCCCGGCACATCCCTCGGAGCAGAACGTCCTCCGGCCCTGGCCCTGCGCGCTGCTCGCGCCCGCCTCCGCTGCCAAATCCCAGCTTGATTAGAAACCCGTTAATTCCTCCCGATCACACTTAATTAGGCTCATTCTTCCCCGTGCAGGCAGCTCTCTTCCCAAGGATTGGTGAAGGCAGCAATCTCGACTGTGCAAATTAAGAGCATCACCGTGGCTCCCGGCAGGCGCCCCGGATTCCTTCCCACGTTCTGCCCGCGATCAACCGAACAGAAAGAGGTGGTTCCCAAAAAAAGCCTCTTCCTGGTCACACAGAGCTTTTCCCTTTAATATCCATCTTGCTCCCAGCGTCCGACTCCTTGTTCATCTGCTCCTCGGTGAAAGTGATGTAGGAGTACACCAGGCTTCCAGCAATACTGCAGGAGAGGGAAGGGAGGGGTGGGAATGAGCTCGGCTCCTGGATCAGCCACACAGCCCCGCCCCCGGCGGCCGCCAGCTCCCTCTGCCCAGGAAAAGCCAGACCCGCGGGACGAGGCTCTGCTGCAAGCACCAGTTTGCACTGAAAACTCCCCGTTTCCCTGCTAAATTTGTGGGATTCCTGCTTGAACACGTCCTAGCCTAGTGCTGGATCCATTCCACCCCTACAGGGATCCTGCTGAAGGGCAGGGAAGGAACAGGGGGAGTTCCACAACACAGCTGAGAAAGGAGACTTTTCCAAAAGCTGAGTGATAAAAAACACCAGGTGAAATAAACCCCAAAATTCTTCTTTGGCTGCCTTAATTCCATGACTCTGGTTGGCAACTCTGAGAAAACTCATTTCCTGCTAAAATACTCCTGTGGATCCTCCTGAATGTAAAACAACCCAAGTCTGGGAGCATCCCATAACCTGAGCAGGAACTGAGCACAAATACCAATTCCACACTTTTTTTTAGGGAAAAAAAAAAAAAAAAAAAATCCATGGAATCCCTCAAACCGTTTCAGTTTCACCCCAATTTTCCCTTACAAATCCTGAATAAACCACAAGCCCGCTGCTCTTACCTGATATTTAGACCAATGAAGTTCATCCATGTAAAAATATAGTCTCCTCCAAAAAACATCCCAATATAGGTTATTAAAATATTCTGCAAAGGAACAAGATAGGAGGAACGAGTTTCCACATAGCCCGAGACAAGGGAATGCATGGAAAAGGGATGCAGGGTGTGGAATAGGGAGGATTGGGGATATAAGGGACATGGGGGATATAAGGACTGGCACTGCAATTCCCAAGGGACACTGAGGTGCTCCCCTGGGAGCAGGGAAAGCCACTCACCTTAATGCAGCCAACTATTGTAGTTGTAAGAGCAGAGTTATACTGAGTGCAAAGAACCGTGGAGTACATCAAAATAAACCTATGGAAAAGAGCCAAGGTCAGGGACATGCCTTGGGAATCACCCCCATCCCGTCATCCTGGGCCGTGGAAAGTGCCCTGCCCTTTGGGGAATGAGGTGAGCTTAAGGTCCCTCCCAGCCCAAACCATTCCAGGATTCCACAATCCGTTCTCATCCTTTCTCCAGCAGAATTCATCCCCCCGCTTTGGGAGATAATTCCCACCCGCCACAACTCTCAGGAATGGTGTCCCTACCAGGACTGAGGATTTATTACGATTTTTCAATCATAACAGGGCACCAAAATTCCCGACTTTTGGAATGGAGATGGCTTCCCTGCTCCCAGCCCAGCAGCCAGGTCCTTACCCCATCACACACGACAGCATGAACTGCACGATGAAGAACGTGTCTGCCCAGCCCTGGTATTCCATGGCCTGCAGGAAACACCAGCCTTCAGACCCTCAGGAAGCACAGAATTCCCAGCAAGACAAGGAACAACCCCCTGACATCGGCTTTCAAGTCACAGCAGGAACAACCAACCCAAATCCAAGCCTGGAGTGACATCCCAGGGCTGTGGCAAGGCCGGGTGTCCCCACTGGCATCACCTCCAGCCTCAGCACTCGGCTCATCCCTCCTGGAAAAAGCCGGGAGTGACAGTCTCCCAAGCCAGAGGAACCAGGAGAGGCATCTCCCAGATGGCTGTTACCCAGAACTGCAGAACTTTTGGAATTCATTCATTGCAAACCACAACGCTTAGGCAGCACATCCCAAGGGAACTGTAACCTCCGGAGGTGGTGCTGGCAAAAGTGGCTGAAGGCAGCCTGGATTTCAGGGAAGGGCTTCTTCCTTGAGTTTTTGGGTTTTTTGGAGCATCCGGAGTGCCGGGTCCAGTGCTGGGCTCCCAGTGCTACAGACAGGGACAGAACGGGGAGAGTCCAGAGGGGCCACCAAGATCCTGGAGCATCTCCTTGAGGAAAAGCTGGGAGAGCTCGGAGCAGGCTCAGGGATGGGAGCCGAGGGGATGGAGCCAGGCTTTTCCAGGGGTGCCAGGGACAGGACACAGAGCCAGGCTGTGCCAGGGGTGCCAGGGACAGGACCAGAGGCCGGGGCACACGTGGACACGCAGGAGGATCCCTCTGGATGGAGCCGCTTCGTGAGGGTGCCCAGGGAAGTGGTGGAATTTCCATCCTTGGAGATACCCAGAACCCAGCTGGGTCCAGAATCCAAGTGGAGTCCTCACCAACTCCAGGGGGAGCAGAGGAGCTCCAGAGGGCCCTGCCAGCCCCAACCAGGAGGCAGGAGCAGAGCGGGGCAAGGCCTCTTCCCTCGCTCCCTTCCCAGCTGCACAGGGATGGGCACAGGGCTGCCAAAGCTGCCGGGGATCCTGCCAGGCAGCTGGGAATGCACTTCCCGCCAGAGACACGGAACACCAGCCTTGGAGGGACCTTCCTGCAGGTCACCCATCCCCTCCACCCCCAGGAATGACTTCCGGGGCTTTGCCCAGCACCGCCAGCACTCCCATCTCCCACAAAGCAGGACATGGTTACCTGGGATGCCTCTCAAGGAACCACAAGAATTCCCAGCTCCACAGGCACAGGAAAGGCTCCCAGCACCACCACCCCCCAGCACGGCCCCCCCTGCTCCAGCTGAGCCACAGGCCCTTCCCAAGGGGGTTTTCCTGGAGCTGCCAAGGCGGAGTTTCCTGGCAGCAGCCCCTGCACACAGCACATCTTTGTCCAGCGGCGCTCGGCCCGGAGAAAGAAGTTTATTCAGGGGAAAAGAAAATAAAAAAAGGCCATTTCTCTCCCTGGGCTGAACAGAGGCTGCTCAGAGCAACGTCCTGCGGCCTGGGCCCAGCTCCTGCTTCTAAATGAGCACTTTATCCCCAAATCCACCCCACGGAGCCGCTCCCAAGGGCAGGGCTGAGCCACCCTCGCCCCCTGCCTCCCTCTCCTCGCTGATCCCAGCTCATCATCCCGGGGCTTTGAGCTCCTAACGAGGACAAGGCACCAGCCACGGACGGGGGGCAGAGGGTGGGGGGCAGAGATGCCTCACTGTGGCATCTGAATTCCCTGCAGAGGGACACGCCCAAAAAACAGGCAGCAAAAAGGAGGTTCTTGTTTAGGAGAGCCAGAGCAGCTGCACATCAGCGAGCGCAATAAAAATACAAATAAAATGTTAAAAATAATAATAATAGTAATAGCAGTAACAACTACAACAACAAAACAACAAATAATACAAAATTATTGTTGTTGTTGTTGCTGTTGTCATTACTATTATTGTTATTATTATTTCACATATACAGGACCAAATGTAAATAATAATAATATTAATGGCAACGGTAGTAATAATAACAAGAAATTGACAGCAACAAAACAACAAAACTAATTAATAATAATAATTGTAATAATAGTAATAATAATGCTCTGAAACTGAACCCACAGAGCAACTCAACAAAACTGCCCCAGCCAGAGGGAAGGACAGAAAAAAAACTTTGAAAAAACTCATTTATTCTAAAAATACTTGACTTCTTTAAATAATATTTGGCTTTGCCTATTGCTCTCCACTTCCCCATTCCTCAGGCATTACAAAAACGTGTGAATGGAGCAACTCTGTGGATTTAAACCCAACGTAAAAGCTGAGGCTCCCTCCTGCTGCCGTGGTTTTGGGGCAGTGACCCCCCCACCCCTTCCCCCACCTCCTCCCCAGCTCCCCATTCTGTCCGTGCACTACTGTGCCGCCGAAAACACGGATTTTGGGATGGGTGTCCTACCTTCTGAGCATCTCCAGTGACGTAGGCAATGGTCAGGGTGGGGAGGATCATGAACAGTGCATTGTAATAGAGCAGACCGTATTTTCCCAGCTCCTGGAAATGGGGAATAGCCGTGTGTTTAAGCTGGAACATCAAATCTTACTCATGTTGCTACTGAGACTGTGTCTGGAGCTAAATCCATGGGATTCTCCCAGACAGAGGAGCTGCAGGGTGGGGTTTTTTATAGATCATGGAATCCCAGATGGGATTGGGATGGAAGGGACCCTAAAGCTCATCCCTGCCATGGCAGGGACACCTCCCACTATCCCAGGCTGCTCCAAGCCCCATCCAACCTGGCCTTGGACACTTCCAGGGATCCAGGGGCAGCCACAGCTTCTCTGGGCACCCTGTGCCAGGGCCTGCCCACCCTCCCAGGGAACAATTCCTTCCCAATATCCCTGCGGCAGCAGGAAGCCATTCCCCCTTGTCCATCACTCCAGCCGTTATCCAAACTCCCTCTCCAGCTCTGGACAGGGGATTTTGGGACAGGGATGGGGTAGCACTGGGTGAGCCTCCCCCGTCTGCCCTCCCGGAAAAAGCTGGTGACAAACCAAGCACAACATCCCAACAATCCCAGAGGAAGCCAAAGGCCATCCTACCTTTGAATCCAGCTTCTGTTTCACGTAGGCACCGTTTGCAGCTGTTAAGGCATCGTTAATAAGGATAAAAATATATCCTTCCAGATCGAATGCCAAGTCAGCACTGGGAAAGGGAAAAACCAGGAGTTAAAGCCCTGGGCTGTGCAGAGACAACGCTTGGAAGATTCCTTCCACCTTCTGTGGAGCCAGGAAGTTGTCAGGAAAATTAATCATGGGAGGAGGGGTTGGGATTTGGGTCAGTAAAACATTCTTTCCCATTAGAGAACACGTCTGAGAGGGGGGAAAAATGAGTGTTTAATCCCTCTCTTCTTGGGACACACCGTGGTACTTGATTCCCATTGGAATGGACCCTCTGGAGGCACGGGAGAAGGGACAAAAAACCGGGAGCTCACCTGGCAGCTACAAATGCACCAAAGATCATAGCAAACACTGTCATCTGAATGCTCCAGGAAAACTTCTTCCTGGAAAAGAGAGGCAGGAGGACATGGCATCAGGCACAGTTCAATCCTCGGGAATCCTGCGAGGGGTTTGGGGCAGAGCAGGGAGAACCTTTCCCCCCGGCACACGTGGAAAAAACCCCAAGAAAACCCCAAACCAACCAACCTGGGCAGGAACTGCGAGTGAAGGCGTTTTTAGACAATTATCTCTGTGATTTTTTAGAAGATAAATAACTCAGCCTGGAGGAGTTGGGAGTTTATGGAGAGCTGCAGCTCTGCCTGGGGCGGAGAAGGGCTCGGCTGGGCACGGAGCAGCTCCCAGCCCACGGAGCCGGCCCTGGGAAGGGGCAGTTGGCACTCTGTGAGTGGTTTGGGATCCCTGCAGGACTCCACATCCAACCCTGCTGCCCAGCCAGGCTGCTGCAAGCGCAGGCAGAGCACATCCCTCCCTCCCAGCTCGCTCCGGGCACTCGGAGCGGCCGCGGGAAGGGCTGAGCGGATCAGGACAAGCCGCTCCCTGATCCCCTTCCTCCACCCACCCTCCTCCCAAGCCCCCGGACAGACAGCTCCCAACTTCTGTAATCCTAACCCGGCCCTGTCAGCGGGACGAGGGGCTGGGAAGACTCACTTGAGCAAGAATCCTTCGGCAAACATCGTAAACAGGATGGAGAACCTTCGCAGGACGGTGAACATGGGCAGGCTGCAGGAGGAAGGGGCAGCGGGGTGAAAGGGTGCTCCCCCCTCCCCAAACACAGCTCTGTGGTCACCCCGGAGCAGGCACCGGGATACAGGCTCTGGAAAACAGCATGGGCCAGCCTGCCTGTTTCCTTATGGAATTGCCATTACTCCCACACGCAAAAAAGCGTCACTTATACGTGACCCCGCCAGGGTGGGACACCCCAGGGACACCCCCAGACCCTCACCCCCGGTGGATGCGGGCCAGCCCCGCGTCCCTCCCTGCCCTCTGGCTGCGGGAAGCATTTGGGAAGCATTTGGGAACACGCACGTGGCACATTCTGGCGTGGGCAGGGGAGGAAGCGCACAGCCCCGAGCGGCTCCTGCCTGCATCACCCAGAGCCCTGCACAGCCCCAGGGCCAGGCAGCAGCTCCCTGGGAATCCTGGAGACCCCCCAGGGACCCCGCTAAACCCCCTCCCCGCGCAGGGAAACCATCCATACTTCAGTTTCTTTGTGCTGAACAGTCCTGTGATCTGGTTCCCGAAATACAGGAGAGGTAGAGGAAATGTCTGGAAAACGAGAGGGGTAAGGCGGTGTGAGCGACCGGAGGCAGCCGGGGAGCTCCCCTGAGCACCCTCCGTGGATAAATATAGACACGAAATGACTCCCAGCCCGCCGTGGAAACGTTCACACACACACACGTGTCCCGGAGCCGCTCCGCGGCCGCAGGATCCCGGGAACGGGCACGGGAATCCCGCTGCCAAAGAGCCGTGCTGGGGCGGGGACCCCCGGCCGGCCGGAGCCGAGGAGAGCTGCCCGGGGAGGGGAGCGGGGTGCCCGGGGAGGGGAGCTGGGTATCCAGGGAGGGGAGCGGGGTGCTAGGGAGGGGTCTCACCCGCCGGGGGACGTGTCTGTCGAGGTCGGGGAACTTGACCACCCGCAGCGCCTTCCCCGCCCAGAGCACGGCCACGGTCGCCAGCATCTGCAAGAGAGCGGGGGGTCACCCACAGCCCCCCAAAACGTGGGGGGGACTGGGGGGGACAAGGGGAGATCCCACTCACCTGGCCCAGCCCCACGCACAGCGAGGAGGGGAACCTGCGGGCAGAGAGCAGAAATCAGGGGGGACACCCACACCTGGAGCGGGCCCCAGAGGCCGTGCACCCCACTGTGTGCGTGGGGAGGGGGCAGCAGCACCCCCGGCCCCCCGGACCCAAACCCACAACCATGGGGGCACTGCGCAGCCGAGCGGGGGTCCCCACGGGAAAAGGGGGGCACCCGGAGGGGGCTGGCAGTGCAATGGTGGGGGAAAGGGATGGGGGGGACTGGGGGTGGGCAGCCCCAAAGCAGGGGGGGCACAGGGGGGGCAC